>AJFL01000554.1:0-52063 GCA_000467735.1 Rhytidhysteron rufulum CBS 306.38 | reverse complement strand
GAAGAAGAAGAAGAAGAAGAAGAAGAAAAGGCCGAAACATTGGTTGACCCGGTTCCATATGCAGCGTAACCAACCCTCTTTCACCGCGTATGAATTCTAGGAAGGTGTCCGCAAGATCCGTGAACCATCAGCTCCCACTTCCCAGGTCCAGCACGTACTATCGAGCATTGCCGATCTGATTCCCTACTGGAGAGATTCCGAATACCTAAGAGAGGTTTTAAGGCTTGTCACGTGCCCGCTCATTTGGGAAAGCCTTCACGGTTCGAACGTTCGAACTGTCCTGTTTGTGTAGTACTTTGAAAAATTACGACCGACATTTTTGGGGCTAGGAGAGACCCTGTTCGTTCACTACCTTGGCCGAATTCCTTGCAAATTCTTGCGCTATATCAACGTCCGTAGACCATACCGTTCTACTCATTCATTGTGAACCATCGGTTTTATATGAAGTTGGGGTATTCTACGACTGGAACGGTCAATTCCCTCCCTAAGTTAGCAACATGCGCCCCTCGAATACATATTATCCGCCTTCCTCCGAGACTTCTGACGACACGAGTAATTACGATGGACGTATGACGTTTCAATACCCACAGGCTTTCAATACGGCATTCCAGCATCCAGATACTCATGACTACCATCAACAATACAGCGTTGTACGTGACGCCCAAGTCCGATCGGGTCTTCGAAACACGTACCCTTTCTCAACGCCAGGAGCACAAATCGGTACGCACTCAAACATGATTGTTAGACCGTACACTCATCAACCTCCTTTAGCTCGTATAGCGCAAGCTAAAGCCGATTCAGAACCGCTGAAGCCTAGTTTCACGGGCTTTATCCAGAATACCCCCGATGCCATGCATCTCCTAGAAGCTGCGCTGGCTGGTTCCATCCGACACGCGAGTAGACGACCCCATGACAAGGAAAGGCCAGATGTTATCAAAAGCGGTTCAATATTTATCTATGAAGAGAATGCCTCCGGTATTAAGAGATGGACAGACGGATTTAACTGGAGCCCCAGTCGAGTTTCGGGTAATTTTCTACTTTATCGTGAAACAGAACACGCGTTTCCTCCTGGTGAGAAGAAACGGGCGGTTAAACGAAAACGTAGCCATGCCGATGATGAAAAGTCGACTGCCCCATCCCCCGAGGAAGAGCATATGACATCCCGGAAAGAAAGCTTTGCACGAGGGATGACCCCAGAACAACAAAAGTTGTATTGCTCTTCTTTAGTGGACTCGTATGATTTCAAAGAAGGGGGCTTACTGAAGAAGACGATCAGCCTGGAATGGAGAGGTACCACTCATCACATTGTCTCCTACTATTCGTTAGAAGACTTGGTACCCGAACGAAGGCTTGCTCGGCCATCTGAGGTCGAACACATTAGACGACATCCTATACGTCAGGAATTAATCAACTCCCAAAAATTCAAGGAGACGCTAGCGGAAGAGGCAGCTAAGGAAATACCGGAAACAGCTCCGTACCACCATCTCTCACATCAATATCAGCATCCGATGCCAATCCAGCTGCCTCCAAGTTGGGGGCTTTCTCCAATACCTCACATTCCCCGAACACAGCCACAACAACAGGTACTATCGCCACAGGTTCAGATCTTGGAAGGCTCGGGCTCACAACAAATGCCAAGCCTTCAGGTTCAGAATCACTATGAAACCGAACCATCCCCATTGCAACGCAGGCCTCCTTCCGATCAGTCACAACTATCCTTACAACCCCACTATAAAACTAACATGGACCAAGCACAACCCATGCATCCGCCGAAACTGCCTTTTGAAACCATGCACTTTCAAGCACCATACGGGCTTGAAGGTCCGCATCCATCATTTCCGATGCGACAAGGCATATCACCACCTCATATGATGGCAATACCGTATCGGCATGACTCCACACTCCCCGTCCCATCTATTTCACGTAACGTGCCCATAGGATTGCAGCATCATACAGGGCTGGATTCGTTCAACTACGACACGTTGGACAACAGCATGGAGTTAGCGAATCATTGGGCGGGTGGCTATACAGAGCCACAGGTGCAGGCCGAAGGTATGCAGGGTTCAATTCAACAAAGTCCGGAAGACGGTTCAATGGGCACCAGCGTTGGCTATGGGCACGGCTGGGGCCGCTTTGGTAGCCATGGTTGAGGATAACGCCAGCAGCAAGATGGGATTGATTATACACTGCTTTCTTAGAGGGCGTCAAGTAAGAGTCGATGGCGGCCAGATGCAGTGCACTATTCTACGACGACGAATCTTCTTGTTTCTAGATTTAATATACCCCTGAGACTCGGCCCCCGTCAGCTGAGGGTCAATGACAATTGAATGTTGATGAGGATAATGGGATGGAATGGGATAGTATGAGATGGGATGGGATGAGATGAGATGAGCAACGTTGGTGTTGAGTGTCGATTTGGCAGCGGACATGGAACACGGACGAAGCTGCAAAATCCGGGCCGGGTATTATTCAGCGTCGATGGCAAACGGATGGGGATTAGCGCGGCGTCAAGTTTGGAAGGGCTGACAAAGCGACCGGCTTGTTTTGTCAACAACCCGTGGACCTTACGTTTCCTGCTCAGGGCGGTGGTGGGTGAGTGGCTCTTGCCTCAGAGAGACATGCAAGCCACCTGCGCCTGTCCACCGACAACTGCAGCTGGGCAGCTGGGCACCTGCTTAGAAATTTGCCTTTTCCTTCAGGCCCGCTTCTCTATCCTTCCACTGCCTACTCCTACTTACCACTACTACCACCACCACCACTACTACACTAACTACTACACTACTCCTGTGTGCACAACACCCTCTGCCAATGTTGGCTGCTTATCAACCTCTTCTCCGATTACCAAATGGCTCTACCTCTGTGCATCATCTCAGTCTCTCTTGCGACTGCGGGTTTACCAGCGGATTTAGCACTGGAGAGCGGCCCTCGAGAGGCAGATAAATATGTCAAAGTCTACTCACCATGCTCCCACAGCACATCCAGCACACCCAGCACATCTTCTCATCCTTCCGAAGGAACTATCGTTGGTTTCCCCTAGACCTCGCAAGGATCGTGATACTCCCCTTTCATCTCAATTGAAAAAATGTCAGACCTCATCAGAGATGCCCCTGCTGGCCAGCTCAT
The DNA here is from genome assembly GCA_000467735.1 of Rhytidhysteron rufulum CBS 306.38. Taxonomy (NCBI): domain Eukaryota; kingdom Fungi; phylum Ascomycota; class Dothideomycetes; order Hysteriales; family Hysteriaceae; genus Rhytidhysteron; species Rhytidhysteron rufulum. The sequence continues at coordinate 48,940 of AJFL01000554.1, read as the reverse complement.
CAGGTGGTTAACTAGCAATCGCCTTCTGCGATATCCAGAAGAACAAGCACATTTCCAAATGCCTCCTGCCTATGCTAGCATCTATACCGAGCAGAAGGGCCATGATCTTGTCGCAATTCCTGAACGCCCACGTACCGAGGTTGATCTATCAGATCCCGAGACCATCACTGACCTGGAACGAGCCGAGACCGAAGGAGAGGAATCAGAAGACTCTATTAGCATTGCAAAACTAAACACTGCTCGCTCTGGTCTTTCGAGAGTCGGGACCCGAACGGCGCTGCAGCAGTCCAGAACACATGCGGACCTCGAACATCAATTCTCCCAGGCGACTCTGGAAAAAGGTCCAACGAGACCTATTGAGCCGGAGAAACTCAAGGACGGAACCGTATTGGTTGACTGGTATACTACGGACGACCCGGAAAATCCCCAGAACTGGTCCTTCAAGAAAAAGGCATTCGTCTCCTTCCAAATCTAGTAAGTTGGTGAGCAGCAATCCAGTTCAGCAAGACAGAGCTAATTACCACCCATCAGTCTTTACACTCTCGCCGTATACATGGGCTCTGCAATATACACGCCCAGTGCCCAAGGCGTCATGGAGCGCTTTGGAGTCTCGGCAAGCGCCGCTGCACTTGGTCTATCCATGTACGTTCTGGCCTATGGTATGGGGCCCCTCATCTGGTCCCCCATGAGTGAAATTCCTCTTGTTGGCCGGAACCCCCCGTACATGGTTACATTCGCTATTTTTGTTATCTTGCTTGTACCAACCGCCCTAGTCGATAACTTTGCCGGCCTGATTGTGTTACGGTTTTTGCAGGGCTTCTTTGGTAGTCCTTGTTTGGCCACCGGCGGCGCTTCACTGCAAGATCTATATAGCATCCTCAAGCTTCCATACGTGCTATCACTCTGGGCGCTGGCTGCCACCTCAGGACCGGCTATTGGACCAATCGTATCTGGTTTCAGCGTTCAGGCTGAGAATTGGCGTTGGTCGCTCTGGGAGATGCTCTGGCTCGCTGGACCCGTTTGGCTTCTCTTGTTCTTCTTTCTGCCCGAGACTTCGTCTGCCAACATTCTTCTACGCCGGGCTAAGCGGCTCCGTGGACTCACCGGGAGCGCGTCTTTGAAATCTCAAAGCGAGATCGACCAAGCCGACTTGAGCCCTCGAGCCATTGCCGTCGAGGCTTTATGGCGACCGCTTCAGCTCACACTCCTGGACCCCTCCATTGCATTCAACCATGTATACACTGCCTTGATTTATGGTATCTTCTACTCTTTTTTTGAGGCATTCCCACTTGTTTACCACGATATGTACGGTTTCAACCTCGGCCAGTTAGGTTTAACTTTTCTGTCCATCACCGTTGGCGTTTTTATCGCCATTACCTTTTATTGGGCCTATATCTATTTGGTACATGAGCCTCGAATTCGAGAAAACGGTATCGGCGAGCCTGAGCGCCTCCTTATTCCCGCACTCATCGTTACTTTTTTTGTCCCAACGGGCCTATTCCTTTTTGCTTGGCTTTCAAGGCCTTCAATCCACTGGATCGCCTCACTCGTCGGCGTTGGGATCTTCACTGTCGGCGTATTTCTCATCATCCAATGTATCTTCCTATATCTGCCCATGTCCTATCCTCAATATGCTGCATCCTTGTTTGCAGGCAATGACTTCATCAGATCTTTACTTGCCGCCGGCGCGATACACTTCTCTACGCCGCTTTACAAGAATTTGGGGATCGGTCCTGGTGTCAGCCTACTTGCGGGCCTGACATGTGGCTGTGTGATTGGTGTCTATGTGCTGTACTTTTTCGGGGCCAAGTTGAGGGCACGTAGTCGATTTGCCGCTAACTAAGACCTTGTGTCTTTGACTTCATTTTGTAGGGTTGGTTCGCTTATTGCAAAGATCATCAATTATGAATAATTTCCTTGTTCTCATTGGATAAAAGGCATAGACAGCGCGGCGTTCGGTGTCGTTTAAAACATCTCAATAGTGATAGATGATAAGTAATGAAATAGTTTGCCATGATCAGTGTGTATTCTTTCAGACCGTGCCTGGAAGTACGTACTTAGCTGCGAAACATCAGCTCGAAGCCATATATTGACCTCCCGCAATATGCCTCCTGTGTAAAATTACCTTGGTGGGTATGGACAAGTGATGAATAGCTAGGCGCGGGCAGAGAATTATATACAGAAGAGGGCTGGAACTTGGGGGTTCATCCGAAGGAGTGGATGCCTCTACATCTTGCTTCTCCAGAGAGCCGAAGTGTCTGTTTCATGCTGGTCGCCAGTTTATCATAATGATGCTTCTGGGACTAGCTTATTTGTTCGAATTATGGAATAGACTATTGGATTCAATCTTGTGACTAGGCCTGCCCTCCAGTGCATTAAATAGGGGGAGTACGTATGTCAATGTATCGTGTTCCCCCACAGTAGATGAATCTGACTTCGTTTCTCATCTCTGCTTCACACAAAGTCTTGCACCTAGCATGAACAAAGTGGACAATCTACCACCATCAAACTTATTCAGCTAGCCGCCACTGCCACCAATCATCGACGTAACCATTATATAAATCCATATTTTGTTATTTAGACGCCTGCAAATGCTCTATACCCTAATACGCTGATATTAGCCCAGGCAATAATTAACCTCGAGAAAATGTCCTAAAACGCCTCGCAATGCATCCATGAGAAAACGAAGGAAGCCTATGCAGCCGGAGTTGTTCCATTTTGGCTTTGCTTGACCGATAGTTCCGGGCCCCAGAACTCATCTGCTTCTTTCTCATTATTCTCACGTGCTAGTTTCCGCCGCTTGGCTTTGTTTTCTTCAAGCTTGCCGTCCACGCCCGCGTCCCGCTTCTGTGCTTTGTTTAGCTTTACGAGATCGAGTTTGTCAGGATCCCTGCAATGTTTTAGCTTTTTGAGGATGGCCTGGACCTCGTCTTTCTCTTTCGTCTCTATGGCTTTTGTTTCTTCTGCAGTGTTGCCGCTCATGCTTCGATGCGAGGTGAGGATAGCCGCACATCCGCGTATAGCGGTCATGACCTTCGACTTTGCAATAAATGTAGGATTTGATGGGTCTGTGGCATCGGAGAACTTTGTTCCAATATAGAATGTTGTAAGGACCTCGTCTGCAAGCCAGTGCGCCGCCAGCCAAATTTGAGAGGGAGTATACAGAAAGTAAGCGTCTGTAAGAATCGCGGCCGTTTTAAGCGTTGCGCTTGCTTTTGCATAAGCGTCCACAACTCGTTTCTCTAGCTGTTTCTCCGTCACACTGGACACTGGTCCATTAGGCTGCAGTGGTAATTGAAGCATCTCCCGCTGGAGCTGGACAGCAGTTTTCCCTGTTGATGGTAAAACGGCGGCATCACCTTTGGAAATTGCGTATAATTCCATATGTCCACCCTTCAGGCCCCGAAAAGGATGTCTAATGTCGAAGGTGAAGCGGAGAGCTTGGGTGATTAGGTATTCGGGCGCCAGTACTTGTTCCACGGTTGTGTTAGAAAGTCCGGATGCATATTTCTCTGCAGTCAGGTGGTGACCCTCAGTTTTATTGGCTATGAACATAGCACTTCGGGATATAAGTTGGGGTTCGTAAGTCATGGGGGAATTGAATAGGTAGAAGCGTTTGAGGTACTGGACTCCTGTGGCCTGACATCCGTAGTTAGTCTCAGGCGCAAAGGCATGGAGGATATACATCTTACAATGACCTCAATGGGGAATTTGAAGAAATTGCCCAAGTCAATAGCCCGTTCGCAAAATGCGTTCACCACCTTTTGTTCCTCGGCGACCGTGAGACAGTCGACTTCTTTCTCGACGGTCGCGATTGCGCCGGTACCATTCTCGGAGCTCGATGCATTCCGTCCGGGCTCACTGTTCTGCGGACTCTCCTTTCGGGCGTCTCGTTGGCGTTTGACTGCTGCCCTGACCCGTTGAGCTGCTGTCGCGTTGGTGGTTTCGCGGAGGGTGGCAAGCCGGTCCGGCGTGTAGGACCACAGGCGGAATTGGGTCGAGGAACGGTACAGGTCGTCCTCGGTCAGTCGCATCTTGATGAAGGACGTAGAGTTGTTATAGACGTCTGGGCATGGGTGTCTGCGGCTTTGATTGATCGTTTGAAGCTTGGATGCTTTGAAGCTGCGCCGGGCTACCTAGGTAGGGTGGTAGGGTGGTAGGGTGGTAGCCAGGGTAAGTTTTACCGAGGGCGACAACCCCCCAAAAATACGCATACACATATAACTCATTTACAATACGATATATAATCTGGGTTATCTTTGCACACCTTCAACCTGAACATGATAAGCTACTCCGTACATCTATCTGATTGAACTAACTCAGCCCAGCTTTTCCTTCACAAAGTCTATGGTGAGCTGTAACGCCTCGTCAATTCCCTCGGTTGTCCCTGGCGGAAACATGATGAATCCATGCGGTTGGCCGTTGAAGATTCTCACCACCGCCTCATTTCCCCACGCCTGCCATTTCGCGCCCATGAAAATTGTATCATCCAAAAGACAATCTTCTGTGCCGCATGTGAACAGCGCTGGAGGCAGCTTTGAACCACGGATGTCGGCATAGAAGGGTGAAACTGAAGGGTCGCGTCGTTGCTCATAGGTTGTATTGGGCAGTAAGACCTCGATATAGTGGTTCATGATGTCTTTATCCAGGACGAGGCCGCGATCAAAGTGGTCCATTTGGGGAAGAAACCCGGAAAGATCGAAACAACCAAAGTGGAGAAGGAGACCCTTGAATGCGAACGTTGGGTACTTCGGTAATAGATACAGTGCAATCAATACCGAGAGGTGGGCGCCGGCAGACTAATAATCTGGTGAGCAATGCAATGGAAGGATGCGGAAAGGAGAACGGATAGTACCTCGCCTCCCGAGAACAGAAGTTCGCCTCCGAACCTCTCCTTGCCATGTTCAATAAGATACTCTGCTGCATCATAACAATCTTCTGGGCCCGCTGGGTAAGGGTCTTCGGGTGCGAGTCTATAACCAACAGAGATGACAGTGAGACCGTAGTTGTCAGCCATGAACTTCAAGTATGGATCCTGGCTTATTGGAGTCAGTCCGCAACCCTCCCGCTGGTATTCATCAAGAGACTATCCATAGCACATACTATTCTTCTGATTGTAGTACCCAACCTCCACCATGGATATGTAGATAAATGCCTTTTGAATTTCCTTGCTCAGGCTCAAACTTCCGACAAGGAATATCTCTTCCGGGCTCCCGAGATGGTATGGTGAACTTGACACCGGATTCAAGAAGGATTGGTTTTGGTAGTGGGGTCTCGCCGTTCCATCTCATCTCACGATACCGCTTTGCTCCAACCTAAATCCTCGATGATGAGACAAGAACGTAGCATGGTGGATGGCGTAATACTGGAGTACCTCATACCATTTTGGGATCTGCTTCCCGATCTCAATAAGCTTGTCATTGAATTGTTTTGTTTTTTCAGAAATGGCTTTCGAGTCGAACTTGGAAGTGTTGACAGTAATATCAGAGTGAAAAGGCATTTTAAGTGGTAGTGGGTGACTTGTGAACACGATTGATGCAGCCGAAGTTAGGAAACAGCGAAAGAAACGGCCATACGAGCTGATATTTGAATACAATGCTGGCAATTATGCCGGCGTTAAGTAGGCGGGGCATAGCGGGGTACTCCATCGAGCTGGGGGTCGGGGAAGGGAAGCTCTCAGCTTTCCCCCACGAAGTACTACCTAACTCGGGAAATAACCCAAATAAGGCTGGTAGTGCAAGACATGTGGCGGGTTACCTAAATAGGTTGCGTTTAGTTGGAAAGCCATCAAGGGTTGCGGCTACAGACGAGTCAGTATTGACAGGAAGCTACAATAGCATTGATATGGTGAGGCTTGGGAATTTGACAACTAGGCCTGGTGGAAAAATATGTCCGGCGTGAAGTGTCCTGATAAGATACCTACAGTACCCACTTTGTATTCTATGCACGCAAGAATCCTAATCGCAGGTTAGTATGCAAGCCAAGAGAAGTCCGGACAATGCCTCAGTCTGTATTAACGATTACTTCTCGATTGGACTCTAGTATTTGTCACTGAAATTCGCTCGTCATTTTTCCCTTTCATTCGTTTTCTGGGTTGGCGGTCTGTAGCGACGAACCAAGACTTGATTGTCCTGACAACCGATGCTACGAGGCGAAGAGGGTAAGTAAAAAAAGCCCAAACTGTTTGCACCCCAAAGGCTACGAGATTCCATATCCATGCCAAAGACTTAAATATAATCCCAGGCCTTTGTCCTGTTCGAGCAGCAGCCGCCGCCAAGGAGAGAGTGTCCCTTAATCGACTCTCTAAATCTGCAAATCTCGCTTCGATTTGAATTTGCTGAGCAGCCGAGCGCTTTTCATATCGCCGGACAGCCCGGTTAAGGGCATCCAGTTGAGGTTGTACACTTTGCTTGATAGCGTGGCCGAGCTCATCCCTCCCATCAGCATTGCCGTTGGTCCCGACCCCTTCTGTCAAGCGTGCCTCTATATCTGCCAGGCGGGTTGATATTTCGTGTGCTTCCAGTTTTGAGATTTGTTCAGGAACATCCATTCCAGTCCTGACAACTCGCTGTAAATGAAGCACCCTGGCTTCTTTCAACTTGATCACGTGCGCCACCGGTCTAAGCTCGGCTGCCATGACGAATATGGTGAGGTTGTAATTGGAAACAAGGCCCTCAGACTGTCTTGTGAGTTGGGAGCGGATGGCGTGTAGAAGATATGCACCAAGCATGGGGGCCAGGAAACATGCAAAGAGTGCCCAGAGTTCCTCACGAGACAGTTCTTGCTGCGCAGCCTCTCTCGAGGCTGCCATTGACGTAGTGTCAGTGGTTTGGGAGTCCTCAGCAGGTGCTGACTTAAGCGTATCTTCACTTCCGTCTATTTCACAGTCTTCAGTTTGCTGCTCAGAAGTTACGCCATTACTACGCTCGGGGTCGGTTTCCATTGTCTCAACCTTCTGGGCGGAGTGATACCAATCCTTTGAAATCGTCAGAGTGTTCGAAGTACAGCATCCAAACGGAGAATAATACCCATGGCGCTCTAACACACCAATTCAGGAACAGCGAGGCCAAGCCCAAGAGCAAGATATCCGTCACCACTGAGCTTCCATTCTTGAAAAGGATACCGCCAACGGCCGGGAGAATGGCAAAGACCAAGGGCGCCGAATGCCAGTGGGAAGGTGCATCCGATGCGACCAATCGATCCATATCGTTGCCTCGCGGCCGGAGAAGGTCATCGGTGGAAGAGGGAAAGGAATGGCGGGTATCGGAGAGGTCAGAAAACACTGAGCTGCGGCGGTGGGCCAAGGAAGGGGTTACTGTGCGGCCGCCTTCTGAAAAGGTCGCGGCACGATTTATCATTCTTTGGCGAAGGAGAGGGTGTATCTGCGAGCCGGGTGCGCTGTCCATGACGGCGTTGGCAGGCGCAGTTTAGCCTCGAAGAATGCGGACTGAATCTGCGCCGACAACAGGACAGCGCTCCATAGAGGGAGCGGCAATGCGGTCAAGGCAAGGCAAAGTAAGGCAGCTGGCTGGCTGGCTGGTTGGCCAGTCTGCTGAATTGCTGGATTGTTGGATATCTGGCGTGCTGGCTTTCTGGGTTGTTGGCGCGTTGGCTTGGTGGATGTCGTGGAGTGGAATGCGGAGGGCGATAGGATGGGGATGGGGATGAGATGGGATTGGGATAGGATGGGATGGGATGGGATGGGATGCATTGCAGCTTCCAGGGTCACGTCGGTTGTGTAAACTTCCTGTTCGACCGCCGCCCGCGATGCCAAGCACAACCACCAAACACCCGAAGCTGAAAAGCTGCCAGCTGCCGTTCAGTTCGCATCCTGCTTAGTCACCCTACGTCATCCATCCCCGTGATCCCTGTGATCCCCGTAACCCACCGCCTGGTCCTTGCCCCGATGTAGTTAATTGTATCCATACCCCAGGCAGCCGCTCCCCTTCACTCCCGAGGCCGTCAGAGTCAGAGCTCTGTTTCTCCTCCTGTCTACCTTTCCTTTCTACGAATGAAATCAGATTCCTCAGTAACCTAGAATAATAAACAGGTATATTCTAAAGTGTACACGCATAGTCGTCACCTCCTGTGCTACGTGCTAGTAAGAAAGAAGAAAAACCAACATCTCCTGCTGAATCAACCCAAGGCGCGCATGAACGCATCTCAATGGCGTGGAAACTGGCTATGTTTGGCGTGGGTACACTCTCCTTCAAGTTCATTATTCATCGCTTCCTTCATCAACAAATTCTCTATTCAGACCCCAAACTGGTAATGGCTAGCTTTAGCAGGGTCCACGTCTCACTACTACCAACTACCACAATGTGCAAAATATCTCTGCTCAGAGTCTTCATTGAAGCATTTTTACTGTCTTATGGTCAGGGCATGCGTGTTGTGATCAATTTCGTATCATTTCACCTGCTCGGTTAGTTCGAAACAGGGGCTCTATTGAAGTCTATTGAGACCCGTCGATTCTTATTGAAGCTTATTGAGTTCTATTGAGGCATCCTATACCCTATTAAACCTTAACTCTCCATAACGTATCAACTACTCTCTTCAAACAACTTGTCGCCTTCTTGTACCTTTCCTTTTTCCTGAAGAATAGATTGATCTTTATTCTACTCCATACACCGTCCACTTCTTCCATATCCTATATCTTCTATCCCAGGAGTTCCTTATTATATCGACAAGAAGCATACCCCCTACTATACTTTATACACGGCCTAAAACTCCGAGGACTCTTTTCCAACACTTACATATTCAATTGGAAGCGCATCCTATTCCATCAGTCTTATTCCCACGGGAGCACCCACATCATGGAACCTAGAGAATTCCCTATCTACACCGCCTCCATAGTCCTTCCTGTTCTTGCCGCAGTCACGGTCATCCTCGATATTCCACCTCTCCTCTGGCACTTCAGTCAACGGAACATTGCAGCAGTGAGCTTGGTTTTCTGGGTCATCATCCTGAATATCACGAACATTGTCAATCCAATACTTTGGCCTCAAGATAATATACCGGACTGGTGGAAAGGCAATGGTCTCTGTGATGTCGAGGTACGATTGTACATTGGTTCATACATGGCCTTACCAGGAGCCCTGGCATGCATCATGCGAAGGTTAGCTAGGGTCATGGACACCAACAATATAGTGGTTACCTCATCTCGCTCCCAAAGGATCAGAGAGCAATGTCTAGATCTGCTTTGGTGCTTCGGCTTCCCCTTGCTGATGATGCTGGTCTATTACGTCGTCCAACCCATTCGGTACTTTCTTTGGGGTATTTCAGGCTGTAACCCAGCTTTTGATGCAAGCTGGCCCAGCATCGTCCTAGTACTCATCTGGCCCCTTATTTTGTCATTGGCTGGATTCTACTACGCAGGTAAGCAATCAAACCTCATCTGAGTTTCTATCAAATCGACGTGCTGACAAGAGTACAGGGCTACTTATCTGGCGCCTCTATCGCTACCGTGCTGAGTTTGGCCGCCTTATCGCCGCAAAAAATACCACAAAGTCACGATTCCTTCGACTCCTGTTCATGAGTCTTCTTATGATTATCGCTGTGCTTCCTATGCAATTTTATACCTTGTACAGGAATGTTCAGCTGATCGATTCACCCTATTCCTGGGCACGTGTACATGGTCCATCATGGAATGAGATAATCATGATCCCTAGCAACGGTAACGTCATATTCGACCGTTATGCTAGGGTGGCTTTCGGATTCTTAGTCTTCGTTACCTTCGGCACGGGAACGGATGCGGCTCTTCTCTACAGGACTATATTAATCGGTTTTGGTTTTGGCAAGCTGTTTCCCAACTTATATGACATGGGTTCGCATGAGCGTATTACAACGGACACAAATTCCAGGAAAGGATGGTTTTCCTTGTCCAGCAAGGCTAAGTCCATGTTCTCAAAACAAAGTTCACAGGCCACTTCTACCTTGGATACCTCGAGGTCTGGGTCAATGTATGTGTAATGGAAACCCATATGCTGATCACATGTTAACCTTTCCGCAGTAATCTCATATCAACAACTGATACTGCCCTTCAATCGCAACCCAGGACACCTGAACTATGCCCCTCTCTTTTCCATCGCTTCTTTGCCTCAAGTAGGCGTCCACAAAATATCCTTCCATTATTTCGAATTGAAAATCTCCCACACGAAGACAAATTGCAATCTTCGAGTATCGACCATTCGGAACAGCTCACGGCACATTCGTGCTCGTCGGTTACTGCAGGATCTGCTTCTGGAAAACCGCTTATTAACGCAAAGGATGCTAGGATTGAGCTGGATGTTCGACATGGTAGCAGCTGAGATTGATCCACGATACAGGCCGGAATAAAATACAGCGACTTTGATTAGTTTTGGGCTCTTCAACTAAGGTATTTTAGACAAACCATTCTCATAATCAGCCACAGCCATCTCTTTCTTTCTTTCTTTTTGCATTGGGCGGTATGGAATATGAGAAGTCGAATCTAGAATGGACAAGATTTTGTATCGGAACACAAGGGACAAAGATTCCAATACACACAAGGCTTTGAGATGATTCTATACATACATTTCTAAGGCGCACAAGGATATGCTCCCTGGTGAAATCTACAACTTTAGCCCTTAGCTCATTTAATGACTGTATCTATAATAGATTTCAGATACTTCTTCTCGTCTTGTAATTATCTATTTTCACAATATACCTCAAAGAGAGTTCGATAGCTTGAAAGAATATGACGATGAAGATGGCTACATCAACAGATTTAGTCTAAGACCAAACGTGTTGAGTAGTCGAGATTGCCCATTTCTTTTACCCTTCCCTGGGAATATTCTTCTATGATTGGACTTTTTTGCACCCTCAAACACTGTAAATTCAAACGCCCACTGAAGGGGTGACAATCTCGGAGGCTGGTGTACACACCGACCACGAGCGGCGGCCAAAAAAATAAACGCCCACTTACTTTCACTCCTCCGAGCAAAGTCAAATTCAGCCGAGATAGTATCTTGACTCCTGAATTAATCAAGTCCTAATCACAAATTGCAGTGTCTTATCACTGGGAAAGCAGAAGTAAGAGCAACAGGTAGGGAGTAGTCAATACATTTGAAGAAGTCCCTACGCTGTGGGAGTTGTAACAATGAAACGAGCAGTGACACGAAGTAATGGTAGCAGAGCACTGAGCACTGAGTCAACCAAACAGTATTGAAAATATGAATGAACCGGACGGCACATGTCAATCACCACGGTGCTTATACTGTTTCAATATTGGTTTCACGACAGTAGGCTCGCATGGCAGGAGATGACGGAAGTTAGCAAAGTTGAAACGAGTGGGGCAAACGTAGAACATAGGGTAGGACATCACGAAGCGAAGGATTTATGTAAACGTGCTTTCATTGATGAGTAGCATATCCACATATTTGGTGGCTTAGAGGTGGCTCAAAGGCTAAGCTCAAAGAGCAGGCCGGTATTAGAGTCAAACTTCCAGCATCGAAATGCAAATAACCCCCGAATTAACTCTTCAACATGAGATTGACCAGCTTCCTAGCTCGCTACCAATTTCCAGACAAATCGGCCTTGTCATCATTGAAGCCCTTGGGTTCCCCGCGCTAACGAAGCCAACAGATGCCGAATGACGTAGACGCGAGAATTTAAGCGATCAGTACTTCGTGGTTGGAAATGCTCGAAGATGTGTGTGATTTTTGATCAAGACACCATGAAAGCAAAGGCAGTCAAGGATCGCTGTGATTGAGAGCGACGAGTTGTTTATTTGCTGGAAGGAGGGTCAGAAGGCGTGATTAATGAACATGTAGTAAAAGGAAGATACATACCTGCGGGCTCTAGTCTTTCTCCTCTTACGCTTGAGGCGTCGAACTCTCTTCTTTCTCCACTTGGCTCTCATCTTGATGGCTAGATGGTCTTGTGCGGTAAGTTAGCTATCAGCATGTGCGAGGAGGGGTAGGAATGTGCGATGCAACATGAATATAGCTGGCTAAGCTAGCAAGGCTGGCATGACTGCAAATACAAAGCTCCAAAGGGTTGAAGGAAAGGGGTTGAAGGGGTTGCAATGGCTGAGGGGCAATACTTACATCGCTGTCGAGATGAGTGTCGTTGGTTGTAGAAGAAGAGAAAGTGCGCGAGGGCAACGACATAAAGAAGACGTCGTGTGTGGAGCTCGCTTAGAGGAGGGGCAGACCATGCCCTTTACCGAATAGCGCCTTGGCACCATTAGTCAGCCCCCTTTGGCTACGACGTCATTTGATCTCCAGTTCATCATTCCCGTCAAGCTATGGTACGTGGGTACCTAGGTAATGACCAAGCATCATGGCCGGTGAAACGGTCGCTTACCTGGACATTCGCACGTCTACCGACGTCGATGCCGTCGAGGGTAAATACATATCATCACTTCTTAACTTCTTTCGAACCTAAAAAGCCAACCAAAGTCACAGGAACCTTCGATTCGATCCCCATTCAAGGAAACGAGGAGTTCTATATCGGCCGGAATTCTCGGATATGGCAAGTTCTGGGTCCTTCTTCCATCAGGGGCTGAATTCTAACATCCGTAGCCGCCGTTCATGGACCGATCCATGCATTTCCAACACCCATCTCCGAATCCACTGCTTATTATACGAGCAAGATCCAATAACTGGGATCCCACCCCTAGTGTATGCTACTGACTTGTCAACTAATGGTACTGTCCTAAATGGTCTTTCTATGGATCGCCACAACGGTGCCTATATTCTTGACGATGGAGATGAACTTCAAATATCCCCCAATTTGACACTCATCTATCACTCACTTGACGAGAGCCAGCGGTGTGGACTGACACAAGTTCAACGTCAAGAACAACAGGTCAGTCTAGAACCACTTCCATCTCCATGACGAGACTGGCTTACCTCGACAGAGCTTCGCAGATAGATACCGAGTTGTCAATCGAACCCTTGGGGCTGGTGGCCAGGGCAAGGTCTTTCTAGCATTCCATAGGAAGAGCAAGAAACAATTAGCCTGCAAAGTTGTTGACCTCACGTATATGCGCACAAACTTGCAGGCATTAAACCTAAGACACGATTCCGATCATTCAGACCTTGGACATCACCAATGGCCGGATAATATCCGGAAATGCTTCAGAGAATTTAGTATTCTGAAGGACCTGGATCATGTTTGTCCTCTTGAGTATATTCTTTTGCAGCTCTAGTCTGATCATTTTTAGCCCAATGTTGTATCCATTAAGAAGGTTTTCTGGAGCTCGAATACCATGTATGAGTTACCACGAACCTGCTTCCAACATACTAACATCGAGTAGATATATCTTCCAAGAGTTGATTACCGGAGGGGATCTCTTCTCATATCTTGAGTATAAAGGCGGTTCTCTGGTTGACGTTGAGGCCGCAGTTGTTATACGACAGCTTCTCAAAGGAGTGGAGTATCTCCATACCCATGGCATCGTACATCGCGACTTGAAGCCTGATAATATTCTCATGACATCTCTGACCAACTGGAGTCGGCTTGTAATCACCGACTTTGGCAGTGCAAGATTTATTCCAGCCCTAGAGAGATCTAAAGATGAACATCACAGGAGACGGATGTTTTCTCTTGTAGGAACTCTCGAATACTGCGCACCGTAAGTATTTTCTGCCACTTCTTACGTGCCTGGCTTCTGAGCTGTATTTCTTAGAGAAATCTACCAGCGAAACAGCACGATCGCCATCGATCAAGGTTATTCGAAGAGTGTCGATATGTGGTCAATCGGCTCCATAACCGTTGCTCTTCTAACCGGGGATGTGCTTTTCACGGATCGAGAACATCCTGACTATCAATTTGATCCCAAGAAGGTCGTTCTAGACCTCTCATCCACGTGTGACCTGAGCGTGCTCGATAGTGACACCCACTATGCATGGAGCCGAATTGGACGTCGGCCTAAAGATTTTATCAAGAAACTCTTGGTACTCGATGAAAATGAACGAATGACTGTTTCCGAGGCCTTGGAGCATCCATGGTTTACTCAAGAATCATACACAGACAGATTTAACGCTTTATACAATCGAACCGTCAAAGATTGGGAGCCTCGCCGCAAAACATTTCGGATGGTCGAGTCTCTTCAGGATCTGAACACTGACTTTCTTACTGGAATTCTAAGTGACGCAGTCGTTTCGAATTTCTTTGCTCCACCCAGCAGTGTAAATCACAGCCAGGACTGTATTGAAGTTAAACCCATGTCACAGGTTCAACGTGCTAGAACACCACTTCCCACCATATCGGAAGAGTATGAAGCTTCTTCACGAGATCTACTTGCCTGCGACCCTCAGCCTGATGCACCGTACATTCCTAATGTCAGTACTTCGTTAACTGATCAAAATCGCGCACAATTCAACCAATCATCCATGACAGTATGCCAGAAATCAACTCATCCAGTAACCAGGAACATCGGAGACAACGGGTCAACAGAAAAAACCGTACTCCAAGATATTGCAGAGATGACCCTAGACGAAAGCGGACGGGACCTACCAGGCTCCCATGTAACTGATACTGATTTCGACTCTGACAGTCCATGCAGTATGTCTACCAAAAGCAACAAGAGACGCAAGCGGTCGCCGTACGTGGACTTGGATTCTAATTTATATGATGAAGTTTCTAGGGCCAGTGCAGGCCAATCCATATCTGCTAAGTATTTCAAGCAGGAAGTCTACAAACGACGGAAGGTTATCTAGAAGGTTCCTGTACTACCTTGTCTTGAACTTAATATTCGAAGCACTTGCATCAACCAAGGCGGACGAGACTCGATGGGATAAGATTTTAGTGTTTTATGTTCACGGTAGTTATCAACTGGTTGTTCTAAATTAATCAAAGAAGCTAATGAATTTATAAATGCCTGCATATATGCCACCGGGAAATATTTTGACTAAATGATGACTGTTTTGATGTGATTGGGGTGCCATGGAAAGGATGATTATTATGACCAAGACCATGTTCTGCTTCGGGGAAAGCCGAAAACAAATGATTGAGATCGGTTGTGTGTATAAAGGAGTGCAAATAATTCAAAGAGAGTCGCCTAATGCTCAAATGAAATCATTGATGTTTGTGAAGCTTGCTGTTCCCCTGCCCTCCGATCTCTACCATTCATTGCGTGTCTCTGGATGATGGCCGAGAAAAGTATTTCCATTGGGCGCGTCTTCGATTTGGAGAAGAAGGGCTTGGAGCACTCTGAGAGCGATGGGTTGCTGATCCGGGCCTGGAGAACTCAGCCCTCATGCGTTCTGCCATTTTACTAATTTCATCCACATCTACTTGCTTCTTTTCCATCTGTTGACTACTATGGGAGGCAGAGTTGATATGGGATTTTCCCGGGTTGTTGGGGGAAACACTGGAGAGTGTAGTATGAGAAGAGACCATGGCGCTTTGCAAAGGAGTCCTTTCCTGAATGTTGCTGAACGATTTGGTGGCGGGGTTTTTCTCAACATTACGGCTGGGCTTTTGTTGACTAAGAGGATGCTCAAAGCGTAGACTTGAATTCGAATTTGCATCAGATCGATTGGTTGTGACGAGGTTCGTGTATTTGGCTTCTGCTTCACGTTTATTTCGAGATTTGTAGGATTCCACAGTGATGATATTAGACTCGTCCAGAGATGATGGGCTCTCTTCTTTAATACGATTCGCTGGGATAGCCTTGTGAATGTCATTAATGGGGCCATGAGTAGGAACTTCTGGGAGTTGAGAAGTGCTGGAAGTTGAATGGACGTGTATTTGCTTGGGTTTCCTAGCCGAACCATCGGGGGTACCTGCTGGAAGTTTGGGTTTCGTTGCCTCATTTTGGAGACTGACATTGGACTTTGTAGGGCTGTTAGCCAGGAACGTGCTCGCATGAGATCTTCTATTGCTCGTTTCGGCGTGTTGGCTGGCCCGCTTCTTCTCATTATTACCGCCTGCGCAGTTTTGTTGGACAGGTGTAGGCACATTATTGTCAACTAATTTTAGGGATGGCTGGTGATCTTTGTGAATAGGATGTTGGGTGTTTGAAGGCATCCGACTGACTGCATCGTTATGGCTAGAAAGAGTTTTCCTTGAGGTATTTTGCTCTGTTAACAAGCCAGAGGCAGCGGACATAGCTATGTCACTGTTTCCACGAGTACTCTCGGTCGTATTCATCCTTTTCAATGCTTTTTTCAGTTGTGCTGCTGCATCCCGCATGCATGAAAATTCGCTTCCGACAGCGTCGTAGATGGTGAGAAAGTAATGTGCTGCGTCGGCGAGGTCCTTTGAGCCTGGACGAATGATTTCTAAAATCTGATCATATTTTTGGGCCTTGATGACCATATCCAAAACCTCATGGGTATTGGTATTGTCAGAGCACGGAGTCTGTTCACGATGGGATGTGAGACAAGTCCGTTTTGGGGAGAAAGAGGGGGCCTCTTCAGCAATGCGCTTTCGAGTATCTATTGAGGGTTAGCAACTGCGCCGGGAGAAGTAGAAGAGTAATTCGACGACCACGTACTGCTGGGCTCTACACCCTTAGCTACGGAAAGTCCTTCGCCTTCAAGGCCAAGATCGAGCTCTTCGTCTGTGTGAGTGGTAGTCACGATACGCGTTTTCTGCTGTATCAAAGAATGCACGAAGCTGCGCATCCCGTTAATCTCATCCTTTCTGTGGACGATAGCCTTGTAGAATTCGCGCCACTTGGTGGCTATCTCTCGGGCCACGGGTTGCGGCAATGAGACTGATTTTGGATCGGAGGGGTCGAATGGCAGTCTTTTCGACTTGTCAAGCTGTACTTGGCCCTTCACGATGCTGACGCGCACATGTTTGACTTCACGTTCAGAGTAACGTACGTTGCCTAGATCGAAGGAGTCTATACCCTCCTTAAGTTCTACATTAGCCAGAGGAGGCACAACCTTGCCGTCGATGATTTGGTATTGCGGTGGTTCAGGTGAGCTCACGTCCTCGATGTATTGATCAAGGTATCTGGGGGTCCGATTTTCAAAGGTTCGGAGATCCTGCTGCCTTCTTTTTTGGACCCTCTCCGAAATAGGGAGTGCCATACTAGATAGTAGATGGTGGAGGTGGTTGTTGAGGTAGAGACGGATGAGTAGCTTGTCCATGAGAAGTGAAGTTGGATAGGAAGTGCCCTTGGCTAAAAGGGCTCGGTCAGTAGGATATTAATGGTGAGTATGTCTAGAAGTGGCTGTATAGTTGATTGGAGATCGAAAAAGCATTAGAACGAATGAATCAGAAGTTGTGGCTGAAATGTAGACTCGAGAAGAAAAGTAAGACTCAAAAATGGGAAAGGGAGTGTCTGGCCACTTGTCAAGTGAAATGGAAGGTTAATAATGGTGAACTTGAAAGAAACGTGACGAGAAGCCAAGTCTTTGAACGAGACATAGTAAGAATACTTGAAGACATTATCATTGGCATGGTAAGTCTACGGAACCTTTCTCACACACGCTGGATTGACGATGTCATTGAAATCTACTCGTACACTTGGCTGTATGATCCGAAGAACCCGGAGGACTATCTACTATGTGACTACAAGTACAGACCTTCAGGCTCGCCTTCACTCTTCGTCTTCATGACACGTTCTCTAGCAGCTCTAAAGTCCTCCATCTGTACCCTCATTCGTCGTTCTCGCAAAGCCATCAGACCTGCTTCAGAGCAAATGGCTTTGATGTCAGCACCAGAGAGATCATCTTTCTGGTTGATGAATTCATCTAGATCGACATCGTCATTGAGAGACATCTTGGATGTATGAAGGGTAAAGATCTTCTTTTTTGTCGCCTCTGTTATAATTTGTTAGTCAAGTTGCCTAGGTTTACAGATATTGTAAATGCTTACGGTCAGGATTCTCGAAAAGAATCTTGCGATCAATACGACCAGGTCGAATAAGGGCGGGATCGAGCGTTTCAATCTTATTCGTAGCCATGATGACCTTGACATCACCTCGATCATCAAATCCATCAAGTTGATTGAGAAGTTCCAACATGGTACGCTGAATCTCGCGTTCTCCACCAGATGTTGATTCGTATCGCTTCGTACCAATGGCGTCAATCTCATCGATGAAAACAATTGAAGGGGAGTGCTCTGCAGCGACCTGGAAGAGCTGTCGTACAAGCCGGGGACCGTCGCCGAGATATTTCTGAATCAATTCACTGCCGACAATTCTCAAAAACGTCGCACTTGTCTGGTTTGCCACAGCTTTTGCTAGCAGAGTCTTTCCGGTACCCGGTGCACCGTAGAGAATGACACCTTTCGGCGGTTTGATACCCATCTCCTCATACAACTCGGGATGGAGCAGAGGAAGCTCAACAGCCTCTCGGACTTCCTGAATCTGAGATTCCAAGCCACCGATATCCGCATATGACTCCGTTGGCGCCTTGTCCAGTTTCATCACCGATACAAGAGGATCTGAATCTTCAGTGAGAACACCCACGACCGATACAGTTTTGTGGTGCAGCAGGATGCTTGCGCCAGGTTCAAGCAGATCCTTATCGACAAAGGACATGATCGAAACGTAATATTCAGGTCCGGTAGCACTGGAAACGATAGCATGATCGTCATCAATTAGTTCCTCCAGATTGCCGACGCCCATCGGGCTTCCTCTCATATCATCGACTCTGGATCTCTCATCGGCATTACGATCAATCGCATCAGAGTCACCCCCGGCGGTAGCTGGTGTTGAAGTGTTTGCAGCCTTTGCTTTTCGAAGACGCTCTTGGTTCTCCACATATTCTTCTTCCAATAGTAGATGGTCGTGGATTCGCTGCATCCGCAGGTATCTCAGCTTGCATCGAGCAGTGGGATATACGGGAGGCAATTTGGCCGCAGCATTTGGACCAGCTGCTTTACGCTTCTTCCTGCCGATTCGAGTGGTGGGTTGGGGAGGAGGCTCGTACTTGGGCTTATCCTTCTATAAAGCAAGAGTTGTTAGTGTTGTTTGATGAAGATGATGTAGATAAAGCTAGAATGTTCACGAGTAGTTTGTAGTGCGGGGAGTCCGCCTTACCTTGGAGTCCTTCTTGTCCTTGCCATCTCCGCCTGGCCCACCGCCAGCACTTGACTGATTCGCACCCTGCACAACATGTCAGCATACTAGACCGTGAGGCCGGGGGCGATTGTGTACGCCACTGACCATGACGGTGCTTGAGAGACTCCGAGAGCGAGCTTAGATTCCGGGAAGGAGAAAAGGAGCACGTAGAACGTCGGTAGGGGCGGTGGTGAGTGAGGACAAGGGCGAGGTTGATGGCAGCGTGGTGGGCGTGGGAGTGGGAGCTTGGTGGTGACGCGAGTAGAGGGCAACAGTACTGGTACGAAGCAGTTGCTGGAGAACGATTGCGCACTCTTAGTCAGCCTAGGATGGATCATCATGGTGGCCGGAGCACTGACCGCCGAACCCTTGTGCCCTGGGATCGAGTGTGATGAACGCAGCCGCCTCACTTTACCCATAGACCGCCCGGACACGTTTGATCAGCTCGACCTGTATAGCAGAACATTGCAATTCATTGTTTGTTTGCTAGAATCCACTTCCCTCCCGTCCGTTTGCAGCTTGCACCACGCCATCCATCCCCTTCCCGAGCCAGCATAGCCCCTCCACCGCAGAGCTTCACCCACCTTCCACCTACGACCGGCTTGCACGCCTCGGACGGAGCTTCACCGGGTTGCCCGCCTTCACCAGCGGCCAAGTGATAGCATCACCAATACGCAGGACTCTACTAGCTCCCCCCCTTTTTCAGGTACGTTACCCCTCTGTGTTTGAGCTGCTGCTCTGCCCTGAGTCATCACGCTCTGAGGACAAGGCTGATATATCGCGCCCAGTTAGCCTGACCTTGTTGCCTGCTGCCCTGTAACTCTCCTCCGCCTCTACCCCCACGACCTCTGCCACCAGCCGCTGCTCCTCCCTTCTTCATCTACTTCACAGAATTCATCCGCCATGGCCTCCAACCGCGCTCGTCGCATTGCGAAGGAAATCGCCGATATCAAGGCGGACAATCTCTCGCAGATACACGTTGAAATGTCCGGACCGGGCGATGACCTCACTCATCTTCGGGGTCAGTTCAAGGGCCCTCCAGACACTCCTTATGAAGGCGGCACCTACTTTGTGGACATCAAGATTCCCAGCGAGTACCCGTTCCGGCCGCCACAAATGAAGTTCGAGACCAAGATATGGCATCCCAATGTCTCCAGTCAAACAGTAAGTGGTGAAATCTATTTTAAGTGGATGCTGAGCTAACGCTGCATTCCAGGGCGCTATCTGCCTTGATACTTTATCCTCACAGTGGTCACCTGTTCTGACCATCAAATCCGCCCTTATCTCCCTTCAGTCCCTTCTAAGCACCCCAGAACCAAAAGACCCACAAGACGCGGAGGTAGCAGGAATGCTGATCCGCAACCCCGCCGAATTCGAGCACGTTGCCCGAGATTGGGCGGTCAAATACGCTGGTGCACCCAAGAAAGAACGGGGGGAAGGTAGTGGTGGCGCTACGGCAGAATCTATCAAGAAGAAGGCCCAGCAAGCGAAAGAAAACGAAGACAAGGCCAAACTTGCTGCGTATGTTGATTTCGCCATAGCCCCCCATAATCATCAAAAATGGATAGAACATGGCTCTCTTACTGACTTGCGTATAGATATCATGGCTACAACAAAGATTTGATAGACCGTTTTGTTGCTATGGGCTTCGATGTAGAGAGCGTAGTCTCTGCTTTTGAATACGTTGGAATTGACAGAATGGGCGGGGAAGATTATGAGCTGGAGGAGGCTTACATGGGTGACATTACTGCACGACTATTTGGCGAGGCTTGACGGGTTTATATATCCTATCACATTATCGAACGACGAAACGACATCCTAAAGAACGATGTGAAGGAGAATCGACTGGATCTCCACGATGCATTGCTTCAACGACCTACGACCTCCATATCCCTTTCTCAAGAAGTTCATAGGGACTAACGAATACAGATTTGTTGCAACTGGGTTATGCGGTTCTCCACAATTGGTAGAGATAAGGTTGCTGGCGTTTCTTCGAGAGTTTGAGGTTTCTGGCAATCTACATGAGCGATGGCGTGATTCTTACATAACGGATCAGTAGAAGTGATATATGTAGTTTCACAATCCCTCAATTCCACCATTCTCTACATATGATTGTTGTATAGTGTTGGCATTCTTGCCTCCACATGACTCGTTCATGCTTGTGAACTTACCACATAGATGAATCAGAGCTCTGTTCCTATGTTTCCCTAATCACCTTGGCAATGGCTTACCAATTCCACCACCACTTGCTTACATAACGCCCCTGCAGATCATTCCCCTCTGCTATTGCAGACCGACTCCCCCAGCCATATGCCCAGTAAACATGTGAGCACGCCATGCGTTTGATTGTAGCAAATAAATTGGCTACAAGAGCGGCCAAGAATCGCTTTAAGAGGATAATGTAGAAAAATATTCGGATTTGAGGGGAAAGCTGAAAGACCGCAGTTTGGAATAAAGGGGAGTGGGGTTCCATTATCTTGTATAACTAAATCTAACTATTCAATCTTCTTCAGAATTGATCACGATTGTCAGAAAATGGCCTCCAGCAACAACCTCGCTATCCCGAAGGGTGCTTTGGTTCTAGTCACAGGAGCCAATGGGTTCATTGGTAGCAACGTCATCGACCAGCTGCTTCAAATCGGATACTCAGTACGAGGGACCGTCCGTAGCAAAAAGCGTGCGGGCTGGGTCCAAACTATCTTTGATCAGAAGTACGGCAGTGGTAAGTTTGAGCTGATCGAAGTGGTTGATATGGCAGCCCCAGGAGCCTTCGATGAGGCTATCAAGGGAATTAGTGGTGTTGCACATGTTGCAACGCCGGTCATGCAAATGTTCGATCCAAACGTAGCGGTGCCGATGGTTGTCAACGGAACTCTTAACGCACTTAAGGCTGCGGCCAAGGAGCCATCTGTCACTCGCGTGGTGTTGACATCTTCGTCCACCGCAGCCGCAAGCCCGCAGCCAAACAAGGAATTCATCATTGATGGAAACACATGGAACGATGTGGCGGTCCAGGCAGCATGGGCACCACCCCCTTATGAGGGTCTTCAGCGTCGTCTAGATGTATATTCCGCCAGCAAGACGCAGGCAGAGAGGGAAGCCTGGAAGTTTGTTAAAGAGAACACGCCTGGTTTCGTACTCAACACAATACTTCCAAATGCCAATATCGGCAACATCGTCTCTGTGGAACATCAGGGTTATCCGAGTACTTCAGGCTGGATCAAGGCGCTGTGGAATGAGTTCAAAGGCCACGAGGATCTTGCATACAACCCGCCGCAGTACTATATCAACGTCCAGGATAATGCTCAGGTCCACGTCGCGGCACTCATCTATTCCGATGTACAAAATGAACGGCTGTTCACATTTGCTCATCCATTCAATTGGAACGATATACTTGCCATCTTTCGAAAGTTATATCCGGACAAGACCTTCATCCAGGACATGCCGGATCTTGGGAAGGACCTGAGCAAAGTTTCAAACGGGCGTGCCGAAGAACTGCTCAAGCGCTTTGGACGAAAAGGTTGGACAAGCTTGGAGGCTTCTGTGAAGGATGTGACGGACACGTTTCAATGAAAGAAATAAGGACGCATGAAGTGAAACTTGGTTGTTGTTTCGATGACGAAAGCGTTGATATGACTGATTGGGGTTTGTGACTAAAGGAGAGGAGAAATCATGAGACGAGGTCCCGGCCCATTACATGCACGTACCATAGGTTGCTCAGGCCTATGAGAGAGAGGGAGAAGTGAAAATTGCATGTACATTAATAAGACACGCGGCATTCAAAGTCCGTGGCAGCAATGCCGATACCTTATGTCGTGCATATTGAGGTAGAGATATGAAGACATGAAGCGATGGAGAGAGAGAGAAAGAGAGAGGGAGATGGACTGATGGATGGATGAATGGGAAGCTCGTCACGTGCTAGTGGGGATACATACCTGGATGAGTGCATAGACGGTTGACGAGAGCGGTCCCAGCCGGCAATATGTCGTGCCGCGGGACAGGAAGGCGGTGGGGGGAAATTGCGTCTGTATCTCTGGTGAGCGAGCTCCGATGGCGGACTGGGAAAGCACGCCTTCCACTTCCACCAACTACCACAAAGTTCCAAGTAGCAGACCCGAACCGTCCAAGGCTGCCGTTGCGAACGGACTCGGCGGTGCCGCGGAATGAAGTGCAGTAAAGGAAAGTGATGATGGAGCATGCCGGGAAGAATGAATGAAGCGGACAAGGAGCTGAAGGATGCTTGCGTTGGCTTGCTTGCTTGCTTCACCAGCACGAGCACCAGTACATTGATATGCATTCACTTGTATATGCAGCAACTATACCGAGTAGGTGCATCTATCTGCCCAGGTGTGCATAAATCACCCAAGCCCGAGTCTTCCTTCCATTTCCATCAAGCCCCCCGGTGGCACCCACCACCCGGCTCAGCCCTACGTGCACCTGCACCCAACATTCCCTGTTCATCACGCCCGCCGCCTTCCCACCGCCCTCGATCCGACCCGACCCTCAGCTACCTCAGTCGGTCAGTCAGTCAGTCAGAACACCACGTACTTCCTTAATAAGAACGCCATCACCTGTGACTCTCCTCCCCCTCTCCCCTTTCTCCCCTCTTCATCACACCCTCGTTCACCACTCTCCTTGGTTACATACTCCTCCATAAACCCCTCTCTTTGGCCCGTAACTCGCCCTTCCCTCGACAACCACCAACCATGTCGGCAGAGCGGCTGCTTATGAACGAGTTTAAGGCTCTGTCCAAAGAGCCATGGACTAACGTCGACGTTAGTTTTATTCTCTCTGCAATGTTTGCGCGGATTGCCGGGCATTCCTCGCCTCACTGATTGCTAACCTAATCCTAGCTTATTAACGATAACGTCTTCGAATGGAGCGTTGCGCTGATCGTCCTCAACCCCGACTCTCTTTACTACGGCGGCTATTTCAAAGCGAAACTCACCTTTCCCAAGAACTACCCATACAGCCCACCTGGTGAGTTGTCCTCGCTCCAGCACCGTGATGGCTCGTATATTCTGAGCGCTTATGACAACGCATTGCGCTAACGAACTCCAGATTTCAAATTCCTACGTCCGCTCTACCACCCCAACATATACCCAGATGGTCGTCTCTGCATCTCCATTCTACATGCACCGGGAGAGGACGAAATGTCTGGTGAATTGGCTGCGGAACGTTGGTCGCCTGTTCAGCGTGTAGAAACTGTCCTGATATCCATCCTCTCCCTCCTCGACGATGCCGAAGTCTCCTCGCCAGCGAATGTAGACGCCGGAGTCATGTTGCGGAAGAACCCGGACCAGTACAAGGAGATGGTGAAACATGACCTGGAGGCTAGCAAGCAAGATATTCCCGCCGGTTATGTAATGCCTACTCAAGAAACAGCATTCAAGACGGTCAAGGATGATGATGATTACAACATGAGTTGGGAGGACTCAGACGTGGAGAGTTTCGGTGGAAGTGACTCGGATTTTGGCGAAGACGAGGATATGGACAGTGACTCTGGTAGTGCCGATGAGGAAGAGGAGGAGGATGAAGCAAAGTCATGAGACAAGTATGGTACAATTGAATGGCGGGCACGAAAGGCATACTCCAAGATGTGATAGGGGTATGCATATGGACGGTCGTCAGATTAGGTTAGGTGAGGTCAGACCTATTCCCTTTCCCTACTCAATCCGTCTTTCTTCAGCATCCAAAGCGTGGCGTCAAGGGGACTTGTTTTTCGCGCTTCTCTGCATCGGTGCAGGACGCGCACATTTTGCATCTATTGGCGTATCAGGCAGCATTGGGGTTCTGGTTTCGAGATCAATATATACAACCCCTTTTTACTTCTAGGCATCTCATATGTCCTCATTATATAGGTTACGAAGTCTTTTAGAATATAGCTTTATTTAAAAACCCCCTTTTTTCACTCCTAAAACGATGCAAATGTGTTGGTTGAATCCAATATTAAAACAATCCAATGTCTAGAGATCCAGGGAAACACCCAACTGACGCTCAGCCTTGCTTGTGACTGTCTCTAACACTCGGTAATATCGGCATGATGCAAACTGTACAAGCGCAAAATCCCACCTACAGCAGCATGTGTGTGTGGAACGAATCGAAATGGGATATTAAGGCATCACGTGAAAACTCCTCACCGCTTAAACCGTTCCTGCAATACTCAAATCCCTGATCTCCTGCAGTACCTCCTCAACCCTTGCATCCAGCTGGCCTTGAGCGTACTGATCCCGTGTGTCAGCGTCAAGGTACTGTTGTACTTGTGCCATTCTTGAGTAGGCTTCCGCACAGAAGCGCAGCTGGATTTTGACAAGAGCCTCGAAGCTTGGATCAAGATAGGGGACACGGAGGTCAATGAGTTGAGGAAGTTCGGTGGTTAGAGTTTCGTTGAGCTGGTCATAGGCAGCCTTTGCAAGTTGCTCATCCTTTTCGGCGCGAGGTAGTTTGGATACATCTTTGTCGGGCTTGTCAGTCAACTTCTTAACTTGGGCGCGCATGCGGTCGTAGTCCATTTGCTTGTGTTCCCGTTTGGTAATACCTGAAAGGTTAGTGAGAGGATTTTCCCCAATAGGGGGTCATTGAAAGTCCATACAAGCATTAATATCTGGAAAGTAAGAGCAGAACCTCTGGATAGGATCGAGAACGGTTGTCCTGCATGGCATTAGCATAACTATTCTTACAGCGACGAATATAGCTAGTATATACCGGTACGGTCCGTCTAGCGCTTTAATGGTTTCGGCGTCGAGATCGGTAACAGCCTGCTTATAACTTCTGCTCACACCATCCTTGGCTCCTGCATCACCGTAGAATGCATCGATGGTCTCTGCGATACGCATCTGCGAAGCGGTCATGGCTGGAGGAACCGGTAAGTGACTTTGTGGATTTGAACAAAGCGCTGCGGGGTGACGAACCTCGTAGAGAGTCAAGATAGCCTTTTGCTTCTTTTTGGAGTTTGTTCGCCGCGGCCTCCATTGTTCGAAATCGTCTGTATAA
Source organism: Rhytidhysteron rufulum CBS 306.38 (assembly GCA_000467735.1). NCBI lineage: Eukaryota > Fungi > Ascomycota > Dothideomycetes > Hysteriales > Hysteriaceae > Rhytidhysteron > Rhytidhysteron rufulum. The sequence continues at coordinate 22,959 of AJFL01000554.1, read as the reverse complement.
ACGTTTAGTGGCAGTGTCGACAGGTGGAATAATTTGGGTGTCCTGACCTTGCTTCAGTCTCGAAATCGCGGTCGTTCGTCCTCTCCACCTGGCCCGTCTTCATCAAGACCTGGGTGGTGGCGCGATTAACGCCTTTCTTAAAGCCTGCAATGGTGTGAGCAGTTGTTGCAATATTTACGGGAGGGAAGAGTAGAGACCTGTCCAAGACATTCTGGTGGATTTGGATCTTCAAGGAAACAATGGGACTCTTTGCGCTACTAAGCAGTTATACGGGATGTAGGTACGGCTCGAGGCATTCGAGTGGGATGGTGGAGGAAAGGTGTGTAAGAAGAAGAGGAAGTATGTCGAAGTGCTGAGCAGGCAGTTGGGAGTGGGTTGAATGATGGATCATGCGGGACGGGAAACCCAGGCCGGGAATGCGATGGGGCGCGGGTGTTGTGGCTGAGTGGCTGATGATGACGACGAACCTTGGAAGCCAAGCCTGTCATGTGACGAGAAATTTGGTTGGACGACCTTAGTGATTTCACGATAGGATAAACAATATAAACAATGCTGCACTGCTCAGCTTACCGGGCAGCCATCCGCCATGCTCCAAGGACATCCCATTGTCTCTCTACAACACCCACGTCTCGCCCCAAGGTTATCTTCTCCGGCATACAGCCAACCGGCATCCCACATCTAGGAAACTATCTCGGCGCCCTTCGACAATGGGCTAAACTTCAGGACGATGCCGCCCCTGATACCACCCTTTTATACTCTGTCGTAGACCTGCATGCCATCACGGTCCGCCAGGACCCAGAGAAACTGCGGCAATGGCGGAAAGAAATGCTTGCGTCTCTTCTCGCCGTCGGACTTGATCCAAAGAGGTCCATCATCTTTCACCAATCCGCCGTGCCTGCCCATTCGGAATTGATGTGGATTCTCAGTTGTACTGCCTCTGTGGGGTACCTTTCTCGCATGACGCAGTGGAAGAGCAAGCTATCACTGCCAGAAAATGCATCCCCGCTGGACAGCGACTCCAAATCGCAGCTGAAGCTTGGACTGTTCTCTTATCCCGTCCTCCAAGCAGCAGATATACTTATACACAGAGCAACTCACGTACCAGTGGGAGAGGATCAAAGCCAGCATTTAGAGTTTGCACGCACTTGTGCCAATGGCTTCAATCATAACTTTGGTCGTATTCTTGTACCGCCAGATACAATCCTCTCACCTGCGAAACGTGTCATGTCCTTGACCCGTCCCAACCTCAAAATGTCCAAGTCTCATGAGGACCCAAAATCTAGGATCTTGATCACGGATTCTGAAAGCGAGATAGCGAAGAAGATTAATCATGCACTTACCGATTCGATTCAAGGTGTCTCTTATGATCCGGAAAACAGACCAGGAGTTTCAAATCTCATTGATATATTGTATTACTTGAACGAAGGGGCAGTGGAATCCCCTGCTGTTCTCGCCAAGTTGCTGGCAGACCTAACCCTTAAGTCATTGAAGGCCCAGACAGCGGATGCAATTAATCGCCATCTAAGAGATGTTCGGGAAAGGTATCAGGAGCTGATTAATGGAAGTCGTTCCGAAACCCTTGATGAGATAGCCCGGGAAGGCGCTCGCAAAGCTAATGAAAGTGCTGAAGCTACTATGAAAGTGGCGAGAGAAGCTATAGGATTATAACTCACGGATGGCACTTGGATTTTCCAATTCGTTGCATCCCCTTTGGATAGTCTTTATGATAGATGTAGAGGAACCGACATTCTTGGAGTAAATAGTTCGTCCAAAAGTAGTGCCTTCTGAGGGGAAAATAATCATAAAGTTCTACCTGATTCATTTTTATTTTAAGATCACGATAGGAAACGAATGAAAATGTTTTTTGATATAGACATTCAACCCCTTTGCAAACGCAAAGATGCTGAAATGCCCTAATTTTTATTTGTTTTATAATAATAGGATCACCAAGATCCTCCTTAACACTACTTACCCACCTGGGAGGCAACCCTTGTCTTATGATCGCTCTCACCACCGCATGAACTCCAGAATAATGCAATACCTTTAAATCGTGTAGAGCATGGTGAACAAAGTCATCCCGAGAATGATCAGAAACCCCCTGTCCAATCATCTAAAGTCCGATGGGTATGTCATGACAAAGGAAAACGGTAAACCCCCAAAACTGCACCTCGCCAAGAAAGTTATACAGCAGAAAATCAAACCCAGGAGTACCCGGCTCCACCAAGATCTTAAACCTTGAATATCAATTCACCCGAAGAACTAAAGAAAATCATTGCCGCAAGTTTCGAGGCAATATTGCCCAAACAAGAAGTCACGTATGCATGCGAGACTGCACGCTTACATGTCACTTAAAGAGACAAGACCGCCCCCAACTCCAAGCAAATGGCCGCAAAAGAAAAAGGAGGGAAAGATTGAAAAGAAACAAAGGAAATATGAATATGTGTCGGTGTAGGATATGATAGCATGGGGATTGGAAAATATCACCGAACGCCGGTCGTACTACCTGCAACGGCATTGAGATTCAATAACCGTTTCAAGTTTTGCTCCATAGACTCTATTTCGGAAGATCGGGTTGTGTATGTTGCATTAATTGGGATTGATGCTGAAGGTGATGCGTAGCCTGAGTGTGATTTGGAAGCGAATGGGGAGCCTGTATTCTGGAAGCTCGAGTGAACCGGTCTGTAAAGATTTTCCGCTTGTCCGTAGTCCGGAGCGCCCTGCCAGGACGACATTCCCGATTCTTTGTGATCTGGTGGTGTGATTACGGAATTTAAATAGTTTCGGGAAGCAGTTGCCGCGTCAGCAGTGATATTACGTGGTTTGGTGGGTGTTAACTGGTTCATGGAAGGGAATTGGGACTGTGTGGCTACAGGAGAGTTCGCTGTGACCTCTGTACGAAGACTAGATTTCCTCTTCGCTGAGTCCGTCTTTGAAGCTTTGAACAATGGAGAGAGATTTCGGTTGCCATAATGGAAATCAGACTCAGAAACGTCATCGGCGTGGGATGCAGGATTAGCAGGACCAGACGTAGATCGGATTGATTTGGGTCGGTAAAAGGGGGAAGGCGTATGGTATTTCGAGGGGGATTCTGCCGCATGGCGCTCTGCGCTTGGTGGAGTGGACGAAGTACGTGTCTGTTGCGTAAGAGTAAGTAAGATCGATTTGATCGCTTGCGCGTCATTTGTCTCGTCACTTGGTTTAACGGAATGTGGAACTTGTGTTGGCGATGTGACCGAGCGACTGATAGGAGGAGTTGGGGCCGAAGGGCTAATGTTGCCGGCGTCCATTTCCATCATGAAGACGCCCTTGCCTGAGCCTTGGGAGCTATGTCGAGAATGATGTAGCAGGCCATTCCTAGGGTGTTCATTGAGATGCTCTGGCGGCGGTGTTGGTGGACCACCACTTCCCGCCACTGTTATTGAACCATGTCCTCTCTTGGCCTTCTCTTCTCTGTCTGCTTTGAAAAAGATGTCAAGAGGTGACTCTTGATGTCTTGGAGGGGGGATGGCAGAAGCATGAGGCATAGGTGGGGACGATGAGTCTGAAGATGAGTTAGAATCAGACTCCGCATCTAGACGAGATTGTAAAGTCGGTTCAGAAGCTGTAGCGGTCGGGACGGATTTAGAGAAGAACTTTGGCATTGGCAGAGCTGAGGGGGCGGGGGAGGCATGAAACGCTGCGGCGGCATAAGCGCCTTGGGGTTTTGCGGGGGTCGTATGCGAATCTTGTGCAGGTGGAGAAGCATGGTTGTTTCTGGCGTTGTTTGAAGGCGATTTAGGAATGGTACGGGCATTCGTCCTGCTTGGAGAGTGCTGAGAGGATGAATGGTGTCTAGCTGAGTTTTGCTTCCTCGACGAATGGGAACCCATGTTCTGTTCCGCGTTTGGAACACCTTCTTGAGAGTAGCCGTACGATGATACCTGATCTAGCAGCCCGTCAGGCTGATTGCCTTGGTACGGGATTGTGTTATTGTTTTTATGAGCCTTGCCGTTGTTCTTTTGACGGCCTTGATGAGTTTTCCCAGGGGTTCTGGACGCCGCTGGAGTCGCGCTCTTTGTGTGTTGATGTTTTGGCCGGCTTGTTTTCGGCGGCGGTGTTTGCGCCGTAGAAGACATTACGAGGAGAGGGAGAGTAAATCAAGAATGTATATACAGTACGATAGGGGTCTGAAGAGGATGGAGTAGGCCTGTGTCGCGATCACCCTGATGTTCGATTACGGGCGTCTTCGTAACTGATTGATGTTGTTGATGTGGGGAATCTAGATTTGGAGTGTTTCGAGGGCGGGCAAGCAAGAGGTAAGGTGGATGATGAGTGAGAATTTGATGGGTGCATGTCCAGGAATAGCTGCGTGTTCGATTGCAAAGGCCCTCACAGGAGTAGGAGAGAGAAGATTGCAAGGGAAGCGGGCGCAACAACAAGATTGAAGCCGGTTTTGAGTAAACTGACTAACGGAGGCGATGGAGGCTGGAAGGCTGGAGGAGGGGACTGGACAGGAATGACACACAGCCCCGAAACGCTTGGCGGTGAGAGCGAAAGCGCAGGTGGCAAATGCAATGGCAGGATGGCTCCCAAACCGAATCAATCCGAACAATCTCCAAAGCGGCAGGCAAACCCGGCGTAGGGCTGAGGCCTCTGGAGTTACTGCCGAGCGACCGACTGGAGTGGTGAGTGTCTAGCGACGATGCAGCAGGCCGCGCAGTGGACGAGCGGAGGGAGAGGAGATGAATGAATAGATGAAAGGTGATGTGGTAAGTTGCTAAGGATGTTGTCGCACGGCTGGGAGCGAGGGCGAGGGCGAGGATGATGACTACCTATATGTATTAAACGGACTGGGACGCTGATGAATAAAGCACGTACGTCCGGCCGCTGTGCGCCCTGCCTTGGAAGTACCTAGGTAGAATTGCGACTGCCACTTCAAGCTTCGACGTGTGTAACTCTTGGCATTCCTCATTCCCGCCGCAGGCACCACCTTTGGAGCCTTGAATGTTTACCTGGGTCGCAGAAGCTGTCAATCCCCCAAAACTCCACCACCTAGGCAGACCTTGTCTACATCGTCTGTCTTGCGGTCGCTTTCGCCTGTCCATACCGTACTTCACGACCGCATAATTCCGCCTTTCCTTCCGCCTTCACAGCACCTCACCTCTACCGAACGCCTTCCTCGCTCAGCCTTTGCCCCGCCTCACAGCTACAAACAATCTACGACCTACACCAACCCCGCTCGACCCTCTTGCAACTACACACCAGCTGCAAACATGGCTGATGTAGACATGACCGACGTTCCCGCGCCTGCCGTAGCGAAATCAAAGGCAGCCAAGGCTGGTGCGGATGCAGGTTCAGATGGCAAAAAACGGTTCGAGGTCAAGAAGGTAAACCAGAGCTGCATTTGACCTCTGCAAATGTATGCAGTGCTGACCGGGATTCTAGTGGAACGCCGTTGCTCTCTGGGCGTGGGACATTGTAGTCGACAACTGTGCTATCTGTCGAAACCACATCATGGACTTATGTACAGCTGCGTTTCCGTATCCGCCTCACAAGCTTCAATGACTGACGCTCATCTAGGCATTGAATGTCAAGCCAATCAAGCATCCGCCACAAGTGAAGAGTGCACAGTCGCCTGGGGAATCTGCAATGTACGTCATGGCATGATCCTGATTTTGAATTGCACTGACTTGGTCATAGCACGCTTTCCATTTCCACTGCATTTCCCGTTGGCTAAAGACACGTCAAGTCTGCCCTCTCGACAACCGCGACTGGGAGTTCCAAAAGTATGGCCGATAGATGTGAAGATAACATACTATTGGCAAAAATTTCACGTTTCACACACGGGGTTCTAGACAGGATCATTTGAAGAGCGGATATTCATGTTCCTCGCTCTAGCTAGTAGGAGGCATGGACGGTAAACCTATCCACTACAGCGATATTCCTCCTTTTTGGGCGACATCAGGCGTGCTTTGGGTACCGTGGAGTTGACAAGCCAACAAAACACTGGTTACACACAGAATAAGGCGTTTACTATATGGAGGCTCTCTTTGCACAATAATCCAGCTGATAGCATTATGTGCCACATTACTGATCAATTGCTATCGAAGTTGTGACCTTGATGCATCCTATCAACCTACTTTCTGACCATCAACATCAATATTGACGCCTGAAACGGCACTGTGAGGAGGCAGCCAGTTGACAGGATTCTTATTGTAGAAAGGCCAAGGAGGGACAATGGCGGCAAAGGTAAGGGCGGTTCCACCCAGTCCGATATATAGGACCTGGTAGATGTCTTGCTTGATGTAGCCGGCGAGGAAGGCGGCGATCTAATAACAGTGAGCATGGTGGATGGGCGGACATTTGGAGAGCGGGCGCAACATACACCAGTAGCTCCAAGAAGGACAGTTGTGAGCATCTCAGTTAGACGCTGGCCTTCGAAATCCTGTACAAGATGAGCGGGAAACGGGCGGGTGTCTCGGGTTGGGTTACGTACAATTTGACCCTCGAAGGCATCGCGCAACTGATCTAAGACTTGGTCGGCCATGGCCTCGTTGGCAGAGCAGGACAGGTGTGTGTATGTGTGTAGTATGGAGTTATGGGGTCAGACTCAAAAGCCTTTGGATAACTAAGACGCGGCCCGAACGACAGGTAGGATGTACCTAGGTATGAACAGATTGCGGGCGGTTGGCTGGTCGAGTTCGGGGGTGCTGATGGGAAGCCGCAAAGGTGGTCTCTTCAAGGATTGGGCTGCTCTGATCCGGGAGCCAATGCACGCCCCCGGTTTGCAGGGCCAGCGCGCGGGATTTGAGCCGCAAGGACATCGGGCCCAGACATGAGCCGCGCCCCTCACTCAGATCAAGGCACAAGCAACCAGTTGAGCCAGTGAGAGCAGGCCTCCTATGACATCGCTCCTCGCCAGCACCTGGTAAAAATACTTGCGGCGGCACAATCAGCCATCATCAACCATCAGCCACCGTCCGCGCTCCCAGCACCTGGGCATGCATCACGGTACGACTGTGAGATTGCGAATCACAATCGTCGATAATGGCAGAGGGGACTGGTTTGGAAACAGGATTGGGCACCGTCATCGTTGTGTGCAGTGCACTATCTCTTAACATGACCGTGATATTGCTTGCTACCTAGGTATTTTACCCCTCGGTCGGTCGTCTGGTCTGCTCAAAAATCGCTTCGCTTCGTGTGGCTGACTCAGGTCTCCCCCCCAACAACGGACGCCGACTTTTTCTGCTCGCCCTCACCACACTTCGCTCCCCTTTCCACTCTCTTTTTCCATCACCACAATTGTCCGCCCGGACCTTTGTCCCACCCTATTTTGTTCTCATTTAACTGCCTTTCGGCCTGATCGCCCCTGCGCCCTTGCTGCCTCAACTGTGCATGTTTCCGCAACCCAACCATTCACGGTACCAAGCCTGCTTGCTGAACCAGACCAGATCGCTCCACCGACCGGGGACTGATCATTCAGCATAAATTCTCCTTCCACCCATACCATCGCATCCATCCGACGCTTCGTCGTCGTGTTCCAATAAAACCATCAAGTTGGCGGGCCTCATCGTTCACAAGTTCTCCTTTGTCCGTCCGCTTCTTGGCCCAAAGGCTTGGGTCTACGGAGGCGATTACAAGAAGCCTCCATAACTTGGTTTAGGTTTACGCATACTCGACCATTGGTGTCCTATATCATATCCGTTTGTTGGCGCGCTGGCGTACGGGCGAAGCAAGCAAATTATCCTCGCGGCTGAGTGTAGGGTAGCTCCTACGCGAAGCCTCCTATCAAGTTGAGCGCACTCGAGCGGTGAGCGCTCACAAGCGGCTCGCCCTTTCAAGACAATAAATCGCTATAGTCTGGCGACTCGGATCCCCACGAAAGCAATTCAAAACACCGCAACCATGACCGATACTCCAAGGTCGGACAAATCCCAAACGAGATTCAGCACTCCGGTGTCTGACCTCGACGACCACCGCCGACAGCCAGTATCATTACCGCGGATTGAAACAGCACCTGGCGTGTCATCCATTCCAGGGACTCGTAGGGGCACGTTTGCTAGCGTACACTCACCTGTAGTTAATCCCGAGTTGCTGCAAGTAAACGAGGCGCTACAGAGACACGACTTCGTATCTCGAGATTTCGAAAATGCGATCATTGATGATGATGGTAGCCTCCATGGATCTTACACAGGAGAGAATGTTCTTGGAAGAAGAGGGTCAGTGGCAAGTCCCACTGTGCGACGTGATACCTTTCGAAGGCCTCGCGATCGAACAGTGGACAAACCATCTCGATCGAGGACATCTTCAACTTCATCTCGTTCGGTCTCTCCTCCAAATTCCGTTGATGCTTTTGCAGACCCTCGCCGCCGTGATCGAGCAAACACCGTCAATAGTCGACCACCTTCTGATATTGTGCTATCGTTACAAAGGACTGTATCTAATGGGACGCATGGACGCCGCCCGACAATTACCGACGAACGTCCTCCTGACTTGAAATCGGAAGTTGGTTCTGGTCACAGCTCGGCAGAAGAAGATGTATGCTTTCCTGTCGCTGAAGATACTGGGAAGACTACGCAAATTGATTTTGAAGAGTTGGAAGAATTTGTGGCCGAGCAGCATGAGAAGACTCCGATCGCACCTCTATTAAAGCACAAGGCGAGCATCATCTCTCAAAGCAAGCCCCGTGTGTTCAATGACCTTCGCCAAAATGCTGGTAGCCCTACTATGCATTCGAAAATGAATGGTGAGGTCCCCACCCTCAAGGGGGACGATTCCGATGCAGTCCTTGACGAGAAGTTGGGTGACGGCGGTCTTGTACATGCAATGACTGCTGAGCGACGTGGTAGTACCAATGACATTCCCCTCAACCGATGGACCTTTTTCTCTTCCGAAATGGACGATACGATCCACGCAGCTGAATTAGGAGGCCTTTTGATGCCCGGAGAACGGTTCCGTGACCTTTTCGAGCTTTCTCCCGATGGTGGAGTGTGGTGGCTGGATATGGTCAATCCCACCGAAGAGGAGGTTAATGCAATCTGCAAGGCGTTTGGCGTACATCCGCTCACACGCGAGGACATCACTACTCAGGAAACACGTGAGAAAGTGGAACTGTTCCATTACTACTACTTTGTCTGTTTCCGGTCGTTCTATCAGATGGATAAGACCGATGAGGATTATTTGGAGCCCGTCAACTTTTACGCTGTTGTTTTCAGGGAGGGTCTTTTAACCTTCACCTTCTGTGAAAGCCCCCACTCCGCGAATGTTCGAAGGCGTATTGGACGATTACGCGACTATGTCTCCCTCAGCTCAGATTGGATTTGCTATGCATTGATGTAAGTATAGGGTTGATCAGCTTGTATTCAGACTTCCTCTAACTAGCTTCAAGCGACGACATTGTTGACACATTCGCCCCTGTGATCCGCGACGTGGAACACGAAACCGATGCAATTGAGGACCAGGTGTTCACGGCACGCGCCGAAGATTCCCGTGCCATTCTCCGCGCCATTGGTGATTGCCGGAAGAAAGTAATGTCTCTGCTCAGGTTGCTAGGTGGTAAAGCCGATGTGATCAAAGGCTTCGCGAAGCGGTGCAACGAAAATTATAATGTCGCACCTCGTGGAGATGTAGGACTTTACCTTTCCGACATTCAAGATCACGTCGTCACTATGATGTCCAACTTGGGCCACTTCGAAAAGATGCTCTCACGATCTCATAGTAATTATCTGGCGCAGATCTCCGTGGACAACCTCATCCAGGGAAATGCAGCCAACGAAACGCTCGGCAAAGTCACCCTCATCGCCACGATTCTTGTCCCACTTAACTTAATCTGTGGTCTGTTCGGTATGAATGTACATGTACCGGGCCAGGACACCGAAGGTTATGCATGGTTCTTCGGTATTGTTGGTGTCATTGCGACTTTTGTGGCTGTGTGTTTGGCAGTTGCAAAGCGGATGAGGTACATATAAATACTGATTTGTGCCATATTGGCCTCTTGATCTCAGAACTATATCTTGGATTCTTTTGTAATATTTGCTATCTGATTCCCTTTGTCGTTGGTCGCTATAAAATTTGGTCATGAGTTTTGTTATTATTATCCTGCATAGACAAGATGACCATTGTTTATTTAGTAACGAGGAGGCATGTTTTTTTAAAGACGCCCATGCACTGCATGCAATCTTGATAGACCTAGGTAGAACTGGGCACCCCCATATTCTGTTAATACAAGTCCGCCAAAAAGTTGTGTTATAATATTAGTGCTTCCAGTATACAATACAGTGCCTAGTCGACCCCTCCCGACATAACCTTGATACTTTTAAAATTGCAGAATCTATATATCTAGACTTAATGAAATATATAAGAATATAGGTATCATATTAAGTAACCCATATTCTTACTATGCTTCACTTCCTATTCTTCTTTCCCTTCTTCTTCCTCTTCTTAGTTCCTTATCCCCCACCTTCTCCCTATTTACCTTTTTAGTCCTCTTTTTTTAACGGCGTCCTCCTTCTTCTTATAATAATCATTAATAATCATCTTCTCTAAAATGCATCTATACCTGATGTCCCCGCCCGGGTCTCAAAAGAAACTCGTTCATCAAAGTAAACGCTAAGCCTAATCGGGTATAGAACCCGTCCCCAAACACGCTCCATCCTCACCTCAATTCTTCCCACCACCCAGCATCCCACCATCGCGACCTCACCTTCCCAAGCCCTCCACCCCTCAATCCAGCCATCCACAATGGCAGTCCCACGGGAGCGGATACTAGACCTCATGAAGGTACTTTTGATCCCCCTACCCCTCCAGCACTCTTGCAATCCCCGAATCTAACCCAGAAACTAACTCCCTCGAACAGGCTTCATGCCGCATCTTCAACACAACCTACAACCCCGACCGCCTACGTCTAGGTTCAAAGATGCTGCATGGACGACTCAAAGGCGCATCAGTCGCTTCGTATTATCCCCCGAGAATCGGTACTACGGCGCAGATGCGGTTGCTGTATCCTGAATATGATATCCCGGATGAGAAGGAAGATGACTGGCTTGAACATTTGCAGATGTATGTGTTATTCTATCCTATTTTCTATCCCGGCCTTTGTGTCGTGGTGTGGGGATATAATTGTGGGAATATAATTGTGGGAATTGCTTTTTTACTGATATTTATAAATAGTGCTCAGTCTCGAGGAAAGGGTGCCCCGAAGAAAAGGAAGACGGCTGCAGAGTCGAAGGGGTTGGGTAAGAAGAAGTAGATACAGAGACTATATCTCTTTCTTTGTGGAATTGTACATGTATTGTATCACGACGACGCATCATGGGTGGCGTTTGGAATATTGTAGCATCAAGCCTGAGAAAAGGCTGGCGGGAAGATTATTCGAACTTTTTGAAATCCTACATACCATGGCGTGGAAGCCTGGCCTGGGTATTTCCATATATAAAATACATCTGTGCGTCTTGCTGCACGCACTCCTCTTACAATTAGCCTCCGAACTTACTCTTTCTTATCTGCGGATTGGCTAGGCCGACCCCTCTCTGTCCCAGGAGGAGCCCTCAACCCCCCAAAGACCAGTCCACATACTCCAAGCATACCAGCACCACCTACAGCATATGCAACCTCTCTCCCGGCCCACCAATACAAGGTACAGAAGATCAAAGGTCCCATTGACCTTCCGATTTGACCTACAGAAATGGATTAGTTAGAATTCTAGAGAAAGATACCTGAATACATACCAAAGCTTCTATGATTGCCCAACTTTCCTCCCCTCTCTCCCGCCGCAGCTTCGAAGCTACTTAAGCTGTTTAAACCGGTCACAACCGTGGCAGAGGTTACAGCTAGTAGAGCAGCCGCAAAATATAGACACTTTTGTGTCTCAAGTCGCCCAAGGAAGAAGAATGCAATTGCGCAGCTGATTACACCCATTCGTACAACCTTGAGAGGGTGTAGTCGTCTAACAACACTACCTTGCAGTAAAGAGGCTACCAACCCGATGAAGCCTAAGAGTTTTCCAGACTGCGCGCTGCCGTATGAGAACAGATCGTATGTCATGAACGGGAGGGAGAATTCCATGCCCGAAAAGAAGAGGATGAATATGAAATGCGTGAAATTCAACATCGCATGCGAATTCGTACGGGTAGGTTTATGGGGCTTCGCGGACCCATTGGCGGTTGGTTTTTCGGTTACAGCAGTCAGCGTTTCGGGAAGGCTGAAATAAATATAAATCGTTTCCGTGACGATGAGGAATAGAGAGAAACCCGCAGCAGTAGCGAATGGATTCGTGGCCACGGTCGAAACATTCGAAAGAGCTGCCCCCAAGGCCGGTCCAAACGTGAATGCAATGCTGAAGCATACACCGACGAGCGCCATGGTGGATCCACGCTGTGTATCATCGCTAATATCCGTCGCGATGGCAATTGCAAGCTGCACGTTACCCTCACTAAGCCCTCCTACAACTCTACTAGCCAGGAAGGTGCGGAAGTCAGTCGCAGCCACCCAAAGAGCTACCGAAAGTATGTTTCCTGCCATAGACCAGAGTAATGCCGTCCTACGACCATACTTGTCCGAGAGTGTTCCAATCACGGGAGAAGCAATTGCTTGGAGGAAGGAGAAGAGGGATCCGAGAGCTCCGCCGAGGAGGACAATGTCATAACGATCGTTGATAGGGATAGCAAACGAATTCTTGTAGGCGTTCAGGCCGTTAAGGACACGATTCAAAACGGTGTTTTGGTTTGCGCTCGATGCTTCATGGTCGCGGTAGAATTCGAGGAGCTTGGGGAAGAGGGGTAGGATGAATGTGAAGGATATCTTGTCAAAGTCAGCGGGAACAATTGTGCAGAGAGCCGGGATGGTACTTACTAAGTCTAGAAGCAGAGATACAAATAGAACTTTGAGAACCCTCTTGCGCAGGTCGCCAGCGACGGGGTTTGGAGGAGCAGCCATAGCTTGCTAGCTTATTTGCTTGCTTGTGAGAGGTGAAGAGGGTAGCAAGCAGAATTGAAGAAGAAAAGCGATGGTAAGTAAAAAAAAGAAAAGAAAAGAAAAGAGAAGAAAAGAAAAAATAGAAAAGTGGTGACACAAAAAGGACAGAAGTTCCAAGGTTGAGGCGATGTGGTTGCTCACCAGGAGCCGGGTTGGATAATTATTAAAAGGGCACGTAAGCATTCCAAGGTTGGAGGGGAGGGAGGGGAGGGAGGGGAGTTAGTTTAAGGGAATGGACCACCGTGATTTTACTAGCAATACGAAACCCAGCGGAGAGGCTAAAAGTGACACCACACCTGGTGATTTGCAGACGTGCAGAGCTCCGCACCGAGAGCTCCGATAGGGAAGGGAGTCGGTCATTTGCGAGGAGGCGGGGCGAGCGGGCGCTTGCAAGTCAAGTCAGTAGGTACGGAGTAGGAGTAGTCAGTTGCAATGAAGCAACTTGGAATGAAGCAATGACGGCGCTGAAACGTTCGCATCGGGCCTGTGAAACACATCATCTACCACCTACTTTAGACCTGAAACACTTGCATAAGGCTGGCACAACTTTCCCGTCCTGTGCACCTTGTATACTACAGCCAGAAATAGACACTTCCTCCGCTTGAATTAATTATTCATCTTATTCATCCTCCATCCTCCATCCTCCAACCGAGGCAAACCCCCTCTTGGGATCTAGTCCGATATCCTCCCTCTTATTCATCAATCAACCAATAATGACAAGGTAAATTCTGGCGTCAGCATTTCTCTGCCTTCGATTCTTCAGTTCATAATTCTAGAATTCCTATTACATCCATTCAATACCCGTGTCATCGCCATGGCTCCAGTAAAAGATGACAGAGCAAAAGCCATGGCTGCTGTTCAAGCCCTATTCGACAGGTAATATCTCAAACATGAAAGATCTCTAGTCATTATCAAAGCTGATTTAAATGTTAGATATCGTCTTTTGTCTGCTCAGAGACCAGCCCATCATGTCGTGCGTAGATGGCATTCTATAACCTTGAGGATGTCATCGTGGAATGTGAAGCTAATAATATCCCCCTCTTAGGACTATGATCGCGAAGTTATGGATAGTCTAACCCTCATCGATGCATCATTGGCCGGCACTGTTACCTTTGAGATGCTGATATCTGAAAGATATTCTAATTTGAATGGTTAGTTTCATACCTCAGTGATCTCCAAGTGAAAGACACTAAGAAGACACATAGATGTTATGCATGGTGGTGCTGCCGGTGTTATATTTGGTAATCCCCCTTCCATCCGGAGATATGGATAAAAACCTAACTGGATATGAAGACATGGCAACAACCTCTGCACTGTGTCCTGTAGCTAAACCTGGATACTGGGAGTAAGGGCCACGATCCCGTTGAAATGGCTATTCTAACGAAGCTCTAGGTTCATGGGAGGCGTCACTAGAACACTTAATATCAGTTACCTGAAAGCCGTCCCTATAGGTACAAAGGTTAGGCTAAGCTCTCAGGTAGTGCAGGTGGGCAAGACCATGGCCATGATCCAAGGCCAGATGACTTCTGTAGACGGGGAGATCCTGTTTGCCACGGTAGAGCACCACAAGGTCAATTCTCCGGTCAGGCCAGAGCATCAAAAAGCTAGGCTGCCTTGGGATGATGTGTTCGAGGAGGAGCATGGACTGAAAACGACAGCCAAAGCGTCAAAAATATAGTCTTCCATGATACTGTTCATTTTATTTGGGTGATCTAATGTGTCATTCCAGACCTTTTAAGCCGGCTATATCCCTTCCTTAGTATAATCAATGTTTTATTTTAGTTTAGGGCTCGACCTGCGATGTCCTTCCGGTACTGCATGCCTTCAAAATGAATGGCATTTACCCCCGAGTACGCTTTCGCCGCTGCGGCCTTCAGATCATCCGCAATCGCCGTCGAGGCAATCACTCTACCGCCTGATGTCTTCAATACACCATCAACTAGCGCCGTTCCGGCATGGAAAAGCACAACGTCCTCTGGCAGTGCATCCAGGGTCATTGGGGTCCCTTTAGCGTAAGAGCCAGGGTATCCTCCAGCGGCCACAACAACAGTCACAGCAGACTTCTCGGAAACCTCGAGGTTGATTGAATCCACTTTTCCATCCGTGCAAGCTAGCATGAGCTCGGCAAGGTCTGTTTTTAGGAGTGCAAGTAGACTCTGTGTTTCCGGGTCTCCGAAACGGACGTTGTATTCAAGGACTTTAGGACCAGACTTGGTCATCATCAAGCCGGTGAATAGTACACCCGTGAAAGGGAAGCCTAACCATGCGTCAGTATACCAGTTGACAGTGTGCATGCCAATGAATGCCCACCCTCAGCTTTCATCCCATCGATGCTGGGCTGCAAGATCTTGTCGTGAATCTCCTGAATCACCTGCTTGGGGGCAATCCTTGTGGGAGCGTATGTTCCCATACCACCCGTGTTGGGTCCTTGGTCCCCGTCAAAGATTCTCTTGTGGTCTTGAGCAGGAGGAAGGCTCTTTGCAGTAGTTCCGTCACTGAAGGTTAAGATACTCAACTCGTCTCCCTGGAGGAACTCCTCAATAACAACTTCATCACCTGCACTGCCGAATTCCCTGTCGAGCATGATGTCTTTGAGAGCATCATGTGCTTCCTGCTTGGTCGTAGGGATGATGACACCCTTCCCTGCAGCGAGGCCGCTGGCCTTGATGACTACATCATGATTCACGGAATCGAGATACTTCTTCGCTTCTTCGTAGTTGCTGAAGTTCTCATACGCAGCAGTAGGAATATCGTGCCTCTTCATGAAATCCTTGGAGAAGGTCTTTGATCCCTCCATACGCGCCGCTGCCTGCGAAGGTCCGAAGCTTCGAATGCCTGCAGTGGCTTTCTGGAAATAGTCGACGATGCCATCCACTAGAGGAGCCTCTGGTCCTGGGACGAGAAGATTGACGTTCTTCTCCTGTGCAAGTTTCACGAGTCCGGCAAAGTCTTCTTGCTTGACCGTTGACACATTGGTCACGTTTTGCAGGTGTGCGGTGCCGCCATTGCCTGGAACGACGTAGATGTGCTCGACACGAGGCGACTGCGATAATTTCCAGGCCAGGGCATGCTCACGGCCTCCATTGCCTACCAACAATATCCGGAGTTTCTCTGAAGCCATTGTGTGAGTGGATTGTGATGAGTCGAGGTGCGGCGTGAAAAAATATTGACAGTGGCCGTCACAGGGTCCCGAAAAGTTTGGTGGGGTAGCTCTCCTCCAACCAGAGACTAAAAACAACCAGTCACTGAAGCCCAATTCGAGGACCTGAAATGCAGAAATGCAGAAATGCAATTATCTTTACAATTCCAACGGGAACCCTACTAAAACAAGACCTAGTATGGACTTTACATGTGGGTATCGCTTCGTTGCTTCTACCGAACTCAAGGCTAACTATCTATCTATCTACCCAACCCTTCAATGCCTTCTCCTAGGAACAATTCCAGTACTCTAGCCATCCTGTCTTCTCTAGCTTTCTTCTCCCTGTCTTTCCCTCTTCCTAGCTGCGGTGCTCTAAACATAACATCTGCAAAGATGGAGGCATAGTTCTTATTAACCAACTGCCGCCTAGCCACCTCAGGAATCTGGCTCAACGTCCGCCGTCTAACATTAACTTTGGGAGAAGCAGGAAGTTCAACGCTTGAACGAGATTTGGGGCTTTCTTTGAAGGACATTGCAATCTCGTTCGCTATGCGAGACAACATTGAGGTGAGTAGGACGAAAGAAACGTTGTGATTTGGGGACGATGAGAGAACCTCTAGAATCCACGTTCGCATGTCGTCATTTGACACTGGTTGTTTTGATCTCTCTTGTGCAGAGAGACCCTTGTCTAGTTTTTCCCACATTTCCTCTGTTACTACACCATCTTGTAAACTCCGTAGGAAGATCAGGAAAGTTTCCGCCAAGATTTCAACTCTTCGAATCGGTGGCACCGTAGGATCGAAAGCCGAATCAAAAGACTGATCAGAATCAAGAGCTTCGTATACATTTATCCTTAGGGCTTCCTCCGCCGGATCATCATCTGGGCCCGATAGACGCCCTGCAAAAGGCCATCCCGCATCGTTGTGCCAAGGTGCCTTTTCATCTCCTTGGTTGGTCATATCCCAATCAGCAATTGCCCGCTCGTTCAAGTCTTCTACGGCTTCCGTCAGCCTGAATAACTCTCTGGGAGCGGACCATTTTACCCCTATGTCATCGGTGCATTTTTGACCCTGAAGCTTGCGGATACCGCCTTCTGGTATTCTAATCAATTTGTCGATGGAACGAGCGAACGATGACTCTAGCCAGCGGCCTCGAACAGACAAGAAATGATCTCGTCCATTTTCAACTCGTAGGACCAAGATATCTTCAAGTCGCACAGTGCCTTCATTGAGGTCACGAACAAGGTCAACAACCCCGACCTTGGCTTTCAATTCAACGTTACACACGTCGGCGGGCTCAATAGTATACTCAGTATGACTGTTTGGCCCCACAGAGCTAGGTTCTCGGTCGAAATTAGCGGAAAGCCACATAGGAAAGGGACCTTCTGATGTCCCTTCTTCTACCGGGCGATCCACAAAACTGACTATTGCTTGAACCCTACCAGTGTTCGCGATGGTGATGCTCCGGTGTTTGGAGTTACCAAATCGGATGTCTCCAAAGTCTACACCTTCAAAATCAAGCTTGTCTTTGCTTGAGGCCTCGTAGTCATCAGGTCGAGCCGATTTATCCACAACTACGGTGATGGATGGCCTCCCTTCGTTCTCCGCCCGGTCAAGTTCTCTGGCTATTTCCTGGTGAATGGCTGTCTTCAATTCCGGTACGACAGCATCGTATTTGAGTTTAAAAACGGCCTCCAATGGCTTATGATCTGATGATAGCACTCGCTGATGGGGCACATAATATTCTAGGGATATCTCGTCGTAAGATCCTTCCTTCGTGACAACGGTTTCGGACTCGGTTTCGGCAAACTCATCATAGTCGTCGCCGTCGGTATCTGGATTATAATCGAAGAGGACATCTTCATCTGCCCCGGCATCTTCCATTCCTCTGGATTTCATTTCCTCGTCTTTTTTCCTGGCTGCTTCCTCATCTTGTAGCTTAGCATCATACGCGAGCTTTGACCTTCGTGTTCTATACAAAATGCGATCGCACCAGCTGGGGCACCGTTTCTTCTCGCTAGAATCAAAAACGCCAACCTTGCCGACATCATACTTGTAAGTTGGCAAAAAATCAATGGGCCCTTCCATCCAACCCTCATGGAAAGCTTTCTTCAATTTCTGTTGTTGGTGGAGCTCATCGTGAGGCAGTAAAGAAGATAGTGTAGTCTGGAGGGAAGCAGGATCGAGATGTGGGGGTACTACGTCTCTCTCGACATTGTCATCCTCGGGGGAAGAATCAGATGGAGTGGCTTTATCAGAATCTAAATCTTCAAGTCTGTTTATAGCTGTATCACGGTACGGAAAGATCCGGAAACTTACCTTGGGTATGTATGGTGAGGAGACGTCGTACGTCATCCCCCGCCATGCCTTCAAGCCTATAATTAAGGTCACCAAACCAAAAGGCAAAATCTTCCTCCCCCAACCCCTCACCAGTAGTCTGTGATATGCCTGTTATATCTTTAATGGGTTCAAACCTAGTGCGACTCTGGATTTGCGATGCATCCCAATTCCTCCTGTCTAACGAGGTCTTGTCAGCGCCCGCAGCAAGATGAGAGTTTATAAACACCAGGCGCGTCGTTTCACCCAGCACTAATCGTGCTGTAACCGCCCCCTTATTCCCCATGTACCCCATCAAGCCAGTTCCTACGCTCGTTGTACTGACAGAACTAATGTGACGCAGAGTCAAAGGAGAGGCGTAAACCAAAAGTAGGAGGCCAATCAATTGCTGCTCTGCAACAAGCTCATAGCCTTTTGGAAGGGCCTTTTCTATGGCCTCCTTGAATTTGTTTGCTGGTCCTGGGTCCGTGTATGGACGAAGTGCTTCAGCTGGGGAAGAAATATCAACGACCTCTTGTATACCCAGGGCATAAATCCCGATATCCTCTCCTCCGGGTGTTTCCCCATCATCATTCTTGGGGATTGTGGCTTGTTTCCTGGATATTCTGGCTTCTTGGTCGGCAACGCTTTCTCTTTTACTGGAGTCTTCTGACTGAAACTCTTCGAGGTCCAGACCAGCAAGCTTCTCGTCAACGCCCTTGCCGTCAACGAGCCAGGCCCCAATATCATTTTCTGTGCCTTTGAAAGCTGCTACATTCCAAGACCCGACCTTGATGCGGATGCCTGTGGATCTTGTGTATTCCGACCTCCTCTCATGCAGGGCTTCGTACAGGGTTTGCTGCGATGAACCCGCGGGTCTGGTACAGCCAGGATAAGCTCCAGGTATATTAGAGTCGAGTCCTTCGACGGAAGACTGGCTTCCATGGACAGAAGAGTGAGGCATGGTAGGGAGTGAGGGGGGTGAGGGTCGAAGGGTTGGGGGAAATGGGGTCGAGTCGTTGGAGTGAATGTAGATGATTTCAGGCCATTGTGGAAAGATAGGAGAAGTTGACGACGAAGAGCGGACGTGGCGGCATGCTATGGCTGCGAGGTATGACGGCGTTGCAGAACATCAGCGCTCCGCCCCTGCGGAAGATTTACTAGCTCGATCTGCCCGGTGACGGAATGGCGGAGCTGGGGCCACCACACCCTTCATCATCTATCACCGCCCACTATATTCTACTACGGCAGCCGCTATCTCCCCACGAGCTGACCTCAATCCATCTGTGCAATTCACCCCTCTACATCAACAACAAACAATTACCACCACCACCACCTACACCCATACGAGCATCCCTATCGACGCTACCAGAAAAGGCCATGTCTTCACGACGAGCGAAGTCGCGCAACCAGTCACAACCTCAACCCCAACCCTCGGACTACGAGACAGACAACCCACCCTACAACTTCGAATCGCTTGCGCCACCCATTAGGGACAACGGCCAGCTAAACCTCTCTGTTCTGCAGCGCCGCTATCCCTCGGTAACATCCTGCATAGACCTCGCCCAATACACCGTCGTCTACGTCTTCTACCAGGCCGCACAGCAATGGGAAAAATACGGAATCGAGGGCACAATGTTTATCTGCCAACTGACCCCATCACCTATCGGCGCTGACCGTTTCGCCATAATCATTCTTAACCGGCGCGGCCTTGACAATTTCTTCCTCGAGATCACCAGCAGTAATTTGGTTGAGAATACAGAAGAGTACGTCATTTTGCATGTTGCTCCCGAGGATGGGACACAGCAAGCATATGGGCTTTGGATATTCTCGGAGCCGCCTCCGTCAAGTACCGCAGGGAAGAGGACACAAATCGCCGACCTGATTCACCGACTTGCCATACAGGCTGAGAATAGCAAGGCTGAGAAGGAGCAAGTTTTGAAAGAAGCGGAGAGTGGAATGCAGGCCGCGGTGGAGCAGGCAGAGATCGAAGAGGAAGGTGGAAGTGTACCTATGGGTCGACAGGTTTCATTAAGGGAGCTGTTTGGACAGCAGAGGGTACAAGATGCAGGATTCAGTCTGCATAACCATCATAGTCCAATGTCGCAGGCCCAGATACCACATCAAGGGTATCAGGGCTTCCCGGGTGGAAGCAATCTCGATAGTCTCTTCTCCAAGGCGAGGCAGGGATATAATGGTGCAAGTTAAAAGAGGAAGGTATAGGAGTAGGAACTGGAGTTTTGGTCTTTTGTTGATGACGATATTCACGATACCCTAGTTTTGATGTCTCCAAGGTATGTACAGCGATGTTGTTATTCGATAGAGGTAATCTAACAACTATTTTTACCCTGCCTTCAGTATTAGGCTCCTTCGATTACCAGCCTCTTTGATGCCGAGCTGCTAGGTGAGGTTTCTACTTGAACCTTCTCTTGTCTTGTCTCTACAAGGCGATACAGCTATTATTTAGTAGCTTAAACACCAGAAGATAGTAATGTCTATGATCGACTTGATCGACAAAATCAACCATATTCTCTGACCATAATCTCCTTTTCTTGATTATTTTCTTTCAATATTACTTTCCACAATCTCCTCAATATACCGTTTCACCCTCTCCGCAACAGGAACACTATGCTCTAGCTTCTGTCAATACCCACAAAACATCGCACATCTTAGGGTGAACTCACTAATACAGAACCCATGCGGCCATCCCTCTTCCTCATCTACCTCCATTTTCGGCTTCCAGTCCTCTCCATTGCTATCCG
Source organism: Rhytidhysteron rufulum CBS 306.38 (assembly GCA_000467735.1). Classification (NCBI taxonomy): domain Eukaryota; kingdom Fungi; phylum Ascomycota; class Dothideomycetes; order Hysteriales; family Hysteriaceae; genus Rhytidhysteron; species Rhytidhysteron rufulum. The sequence goes on along the minus strand of AJFL01000554.1, from coordinate 1,792 downwards.
CTCTAGCAGCAATCAAATCATCCCGTGTCTCATCCGCTACCCAGTGATCGGTTTCCCCGAACAGGAACCTAAGGACTGGACGTGGATGAGGGGATGGTGAAGGATGCGCTGCACCCCATATCTCTGCATCCCATGCATCGCTTGTGATGGTTTTCATTTCGTCGCTTGCCATATGACTATATATTGGTTAGGTAGAGTAAATAATAGAGGAGAACTCGTTACAAATCGATAATGAAATGGAAGGGACTCTTACAGTGCTTCCCTCACTCCCCATTTGCTCTTAACAAAGCGTGTAGTCGTCTCGGCTGCATCCCTTGGGAAATGCATGACTTTCCGGATGAGCAGCACAAGTAAACTACTCGGGATCCAGCACACTAACAACTTCGCCAGCAGTGATGCCAGTAAAGCAAATCCAGGTAGACAAAAGAGTGGCTAGGTAGAACTCAGCCATCATACTCTACCTCATATTCCCAACTTCAAAAACTTACACCCATCTTCCTCCCACTCTGACTCTTCATAATATGCGTAACGGTAGGGAAGAGACACACACCCCCCAATATCCTGAAATCCTCACTACCAGAAGGACTGTTTATCCGTTCCCGATGTCTACGTAAGACTTCGAGAAGGATATACGCTCCAACCGAATGCCCCATTAGAATGACTCTTGGAAGCTTACCAAACCTCTCCGTTTCTTTCCTAACCACATCTTCCAACGCTTGTTCTGAATGCTCGATTTGTTGCTGGAGACTATAAGGTGGTTTCGTATCTCGAGACTTTACACCATTGTGCGAAATTTCGAAACCTGAGAGGCTGCGACCGAAGATTTGGAAATTGATGGATGGATTGGTTTTAGAGAATGTAGAAGATAATAAGGCGTATAGATGGGAAAGAAATGTGAGGTAGTATTCTATCAAGCCAGGATTCCCTGTGATGAAGAAAATGAGATATGTGTGTGTTACTGTTGGCGATGGGTTGGGAGCATAATGATAAATTACTGAGGCTTCGGAGCACCCCATTGGAATTAGAAGAGAGAAGAATTGAAAAAGAAAAGGAAAACGTGATAAGATGATGTATTTACTAAAGCCATACTTATATATTACACGCTAATGCATTATGGTGACTAATCCGGGGGTTTACACGTGACGGTTGAACCGAAGATTGATCATGCTAAGTAGGAGATGTCTTTTTAAACATGTTCATAAGAAGCAAAGAACTCGTTATTAGTTACTGCAAACCCTTACCATGGCAATGTACAGGTACCAAAGTATGTGTTTAGAAGCACAATCACATGATCACGTTCAAAGAGAGCAGCAAGTAAACGCGGAACGCAACACATTCTTTGCAACTATCTAAATATTACCCTAAGCCCCCATTAAATTCCTCTGCGCCATAAAATCTCACAAACTACAAGCAATCAAGAAAGCAACAAAACCCATCCCCATCCTCTTCTATTTCTATCACTTGGGGACCCCTTTACATGTTTATACTCACCCATCTGCCCATTTAAGTTCCTGCAGTGGTGGTAGTAGACGAAGTGGTGGTTCCAGTCGTCGTGCTAGTAGTCACAGTTGTGACTGATGTTGTGCTGCGGACGGTTGTTGATGTAGTCGTCACAACCGTAGTAGAAGGAACCGTGAGAGTGAAGAGGCTTGATGACGATGAGGAGGACGAGGAAGAGGAGGACGATGTGGTGGTAATTGGTGTCGAGGATAGGAGAGAAGAAAGAAGAGAAGATAAGATTGAGGAGGATGAGGAAGAGGTCGAAGAAGAGGAGGAGGAGGAGGAGGAGGAG
>AJFL01000552.1:0-19916 GCA_000467735.1 Rhytidhysteron rufulum CBS 306.38 | reverse complement strand
CTCCCCGCCCTCTCCCACCTCCACCTACACATCCTCTCCCTCTCCTCCCTCGTCAGCGGTACCATACAAACCTGGACTCCCATTGGCTGCGCCACGGTAGGAAACGTCCACTCCATCAACTTCTCCTTCTCCTTCTCCCTCCCCCCCATCCACATCTCTATCCCATCCCTTACCTCCTCCCCCTCCGCCTCCCTAATAAACCCGGCCCCCACAAACGCCCCCTCAATCTCGTCCTCAACCTCCTCTCTCACCATCTCATACCTCTCCTCCAACACATCCAAACGAGCCCGAATAAGCGCTTCGTCGCCTCCAGAGGCGAGCAATGTATCCAAGGAGCTGAGTTGGCGGGAATAAGTTATTAGACTGTAGAGGTTGCGGGTTAGAGGGAGGGAGAGGAGGAGGGCTGTTTGTGGGGGTGTAGTTAGGTCTGAGCGGTGGAGGACTAGTTTTGAGGGTGATGAGGTGAAGAGGATGGAGGGGTGGGCGGGTTGAGGTGGGTATGTAGTTGGGCATGGGGAGTGGGGAGTGGCGTAGCGACGGGGGGATGGTGGATTAGAATTTGAGGGTGCTAGAGGTGGGTTTGGGAGGGTTAGACGGGTTGGGGTGGAGCTGTTTGGGGAGGTGTTGAGGACCTCGTGAAGGGGTTTGAAATGTTTTGGTGGCATTTTGGATAATTTGGTGGTTTGATTTGATTTTGTATGTTTGATGCTTTGCAAGTTTGATGCGTTTCGAATAGTGGTTTAGCGTAGTTGTTTGCTTGAGATTTGCTGGACGAACGAGTGGGCGGGGGTATTGGTTTTAAGGGGCATTGTTCCTGAACTACGCATTTCGATATGAACAAAGGAGGCAAAAGAGAACAAGACATTGTCGAGAGTGCCTTGACGATTTTTTTCATGAGATTGTGACTGGGACTTCTTTGTCCATATGAACAACGTCTTTGAAACTCGCTATTTTGGGGATTTTGAATGTTTCCTTGTTCTATTATTCCCAACGGGTTTCTTTGTTTGATTGTCTTCTTTTCTGCTCATAGCTAACGTTCATTGTCACATTGTTCGCCCACGATCCAACTTAAATACTTGTAAGATCTCAGAGGTAATACTCCATCACAACGCCTCGACATCACTCTACGGGTAGGTTAACAGTGCTCCCCAACGCAAGATTGTAGCCAGACCTACAAATCAGTGTACTGATTGTATCTTGGAACGTTGCAGAGCTTTTAGAGGCAGATCCTCTATTTGACGACTCCAGAAGCATTGCTGTGTTACTCCAGAAACGCCTCTTCCTTTTTTGATGTAGATTGCTAACCAAATATTAGGATGCCGCATCTGTATAGTTATGTTAGAGGGGCACCAGCAGTTCGTGGCCTACCCAGAAGACCGGTAGACAGGTACGTACCCCCGAATGGTATTCCACTTAGACTGACAACTAACTGGGTGATGAAATCTCAGCCATGGAAGCACGACCACCGGGATAATTTCAGAACAATGAAATCCCAGCCCTGGAAGAACAAGCAGCATGATAATCGCAAAGATCGAGAGCATACCTCATCTGACTTACGGTCGGCAGGAATGTCTCCAGATCCCAAGTCTGCTGAGTTAATTGCTGGGGTTAACACTAGGGTAAATGCTGAGGGCACTGCTGAGGAGCTTGTTTGGTGGAGACCCCTAGTACCCCACTCAGACACCATATCTGATGAGACAGTGTATAATGGAGCAGTTTGCTGTCTCGGACAGGTTTACACAAACCGACAAAACTCGATACCCCGCATTCCACCCCGAATTCCCAGGTGAGCAAGAACCATACTTCTTAGCTGAGATCCAGCAAAGCCAGATCATTTCATATATCCAAGATTATAAAGTGTGGGATGATCCTCGTTCCGATTTCAAAGAGGAAGGCCCATTTCACTGGGACTATAAACACCGATATCTCATCGTGATATCGAGGAATAGTGAACATTTCAATGGTTTGCCTCTCTACACGTTCCGTGGTCGTGGCCTTCAGTCAAAAGGAAAAGACAAATGGAATGAGTATGTTAGTATTTGCCATGAGCATTGGACCAACTATAGTCATCCTTCTTGGCACAGGGAGCTCGTTGTGGACTGGTTCCACCCCGGATTACACCCCGAAACCTCTGTTCATCTTCAGGCAAAGGCGGTTGATTGGAAAGAGAATATTAAGGCTGTTGGTCGTCTCAAGGCTTGGTCGCTTGAACATCTTCAAGAGATGTATAAGACGGCGATTGCAGCGGCATTGGCCGAGGAGTTCTAACGCTGGTAAGTGATCATTCCCAATGTCTGTCGCTAACGTTCTCTAGAGTCGAAGGACAATTGCCGCGTTTCTTTGATACATTGAAGTATCCACTTCTGGGAACGATACCCATTTTCTTGAGTCTCAATGATGCCTTGGGTGGATGTCTGTTTTGTTTGGTAAGTGCCCGATTTCCCAGCTGCAGACTAATTTCTTTGGGTAAACTTATTTCTTCAATAAGCATTTCAACCTATCCTTTGATGAACAAAATATTGACCCAAATTTGCAAGTGAAACGCGATCGACGATAAGAAAAAAGCGTACATTGAAATGTACGCGTCATGAAATCCAACGAATCGTGCCGAGCCTGATAAGAAAACTGAGTGCTGACAAGCAGGTATGGAGGAGACGAATGAAGTAGAATTCTTGCAATTGAGAAATTGTGACCCCGCATTCATAATATCTTTGGTCCGAATGACCATTCTCCTAAGGAGGTTGTATGCAATCGCCAAGTCAGCCTTGAAGTAGGCTGTGCTGCAGCGGTTCGGCTCGTGCAGACAAGGCGTTTTGACTGGCTTGGAGAAACACGCAAGCCCGACTCCGTACCAAGGTTTGGAGTAAGCATCGATGATGAGAATGTCTCTACAAAGCGGGGCGCATCCAGCACGATGGAGAAGAGTGGTGTCTCGGCGGTCGAGGTATTCGTAACTTGATGATGAAGATGGAGGAGGAAGAGCAGAAGAGCGGAGCGGGGAGAAATGCACATAGCATGCATCAGCAAGGCTGCTCTAAAGATAGAAGACGTTAGACGAGGGCAGCGAACGCCCATCAATTGCCCGATGCGCAGGCCCGGCAGGGCACCCGGGCGTTGGCGTCATTGGTTGGCTTGTGCGCCCTCGTTCAACCTGATCACAGCCTCATCGAGCGCCTCCATCCACGCGTTGTCCAAGGTCTCCAGCAACCATGTTATTAACCACCACCTCGACCCTCTACCCTTCACCTCCTCCAAGACTTCCTCGCCATCCTCTCCATCCTCTTCACGATACCAGTCCCGACATAACATGACATCATGCTAGACGAAAACCTCCCCAGTACGTAGCCTTGTCGCATTCATCCCATCCTCCCATCCCAGCCTTCTCCATACTGACTCTGCCTAGCCTTCTTTCTCAAGCCCTCCACCGACGGAGTGAAATTCCACGAGTCGTTCAATTTCACTCAACACGGTTCAGAGCCAGAATCCGCCTACAGTCTACACCACCTCGACCCCTCCTCACCGTCCGCTAAGAACACCTACGCCGCCGCCCTCTTCGACTCGTACAATCCAGATGTCTTGTTCGCAGAGGTGCTATCAAAACCCGGATGGACCCAGCCTTCGCTATCTCAGGAGGAGATAAGGAAAAATGGAGGCGTCCCTCCACCCCCACAACCCATCCTACCCACCGAATTCGCAATCCAACTCTATAATCCTGACCAACAAGTTGTCGTCAAACAACAGATATCACGATGGACTGGTACCACTACATACGAGTTCAGCATGCCTCAGACTTCTTTCCGCACACCCAGTTCTTCCGCCTTAGACCGTAGTCAGAACGACCCAACGGCTGACGCATCAACACCCCAAATCAATTTTGTATGGAAGAAGGAAGGCAAGTTATCGAAAGATTTCACCTGTTTCCTCACTGGCAAATCCACCGATAAGGATGTAAAGAAGAAGAACAAAGAACCAGACATTGCCGTTGCGTTATTTGCCGGCCTCAAGGAAGTTACAATCCTCGAATCCAACCTATACAGGGTGGATATGGAAGACTACAAGGGCCTTGAAGTTGTAATATTGCTGGGGGCAGCTGTGATTCGAGACCTGTTCACTGGGCGTGCGAAGGATGCGTTCCACATCAGCGAACCGATAAGGAAGAACAGCGGCGGAATCATAGGAAGGAAAAACTCATCACCAATAGCCGGACCGATTGTCACCCCTCCAGTATCAACCCCTTCACCAATCCCAACGACACAGCCACAACGCACTGCTCCGAAAGCTGCTGCTGCAAATGGGTACCACTCACACGCGCCGTCACGAAATGATGCCAAGCGCAATTCCCTTCCCCCGTTACAAACCCAATCTCGTCCTCCACTTCGTCACGATCCCCGCACACAATGGGAAATTGATGCAGAAACCGCCCGTCTAAAGGCTCAGGTGGAAGCCGAAGAACGTGAGCGGAAAAGGCAAGCAGACATTTCTCGACGACGACAACAAAAGGCAAATGAGGAGGAAGCTAGACGAACACAGCACTTTTTGGCTCAAGAAGATAAGGAACGCCGCCGGCGTCAGAGCGAAGTCGATCGAGAGACAGAACGATTACGGCGACAGTATGGCGATCAAAGCAGGCTTATGCCGCCAGCACAGCCACAGCAGAGGCACTCCGCACCTCTTCTACAGGGTCCATTCCAAAGATCCAACCAGGGACATGCATATCCACCCCGCCCTGCTCCTAATCAGGGGCCGTACCTGCATCCACAGGGTGGAGGACGCCCGGGAGCCTCTGTCAGCACCTTCTTTGGGGGTAATGGGCAGATCAAACCTGATGAGGGAAAGCGGATGAAAGCTGGAAAGCGAAGCTTCTTTGGATTGAGAAGCCATAGCGAGAACATGAGTCCTAATGCTCTAAAGAAGAAGCAGAGTAGCATGTTTTGAACCAGGGCGTTTCTAGCATTATGCATACAGCATTTCACAAGGCGTTTGGCGGTTGAAAAGTAAGTCAGTCGTCCATGACTACATTTTTAGAGATACCTACTTGAGCATTCAAAATTCAATTCAAATGTTAAATTTCCACTTCATATTTCATTCATTACCAAACTCCGTGATCTTAATCCGTTTTGCTTTTCTCTTTCGAACTAGGTGGAGCGTGAACCCACCCCTCCTCTCCGCATTCTCTCAAGCTCCGCCATTCACTTGGCGCCAAGTGCTCGAATGAGCATATTTGAGCAACAAAACACAGTGTAGCGCGGCACCCGTTCCTCTCTTCTAGACCAATCCACAACGCCACAAATCCCTCAAACAAGGGCACTCAACGTTACTTCCGCACCTCTGCGCGTAGCGAGGTACAAGCTTCCAGCAAACATTCCATCCTTGTATATAAACCCAATCGTCCTCTTAACCCAAAGCTATCTTGTAACCTCTGAAAGGGAATTCTCAAGAAGATCAACAATCACCACGAGCATCCTCCACGATGGCCTTCCTAACCTTGACAACCCTCTTCGCTCTACTTACCCTCACCACCGCCCATTTCCACGTCAACTACCCTCCCTGGCGCGGTGATTCCTTCTCTAACGGCGCATCTCAGTACATCTTCCCTTGTACGTCATTCCCTTTCCACTAGATCCCCTTCGCATCCCTCCAAACTAACACTACCCAGGTGCCAACGTCTCCGAGAACTCAACCCGTACCCAATGGTCCCCCACCGGCGGCTCTCTCAATATCAGCAGCTCCCATCCCTGGGCCCTTACATATGTGAACCTCGGCATCGGAACCAATATCTCTAGCTTCAACATCACGCTCCTTGACAACTTCAACCAGACTGGAAACGGCACTTTCTGTCTCAAGAGCATTGGTGGAAGCGCGTTGGAAGAGGGGCTTAGGAGTGCGGGATTGAATGGTAGTGATGTTGATGGCGTCAATGCTACTGTTCAGGTTGTGCAGATTGCGCATTCGGGTGCTGCGCTTTATAATGTGAGTTCTTCAACTTTTCCTTCCATATGTCCTTAACGTGGCGGGAGTGAAATACTAATCAAGATCAGTGCGCTGATATCACGTTCAATACCTCCGCAGCCCTGCTTTCAGATGATCAATGCAGAAACGCCACTGGTGTTGGTGGGGTCTTCCTTGACGAGACCCAGAGCGGCGGTAACCAGACGAATAGTACCAATGCAGCTATTACCTTGGGACCTAGTTTCGCCGGATTGATTACTGTAGCCGGATTGACTGTTCTAGGAATGGTTTGACGGGAAAGATCTCGATGGCTCTGGAGTGAATATGGTTTATGAATCACGATACCATTATGAAATTTAAGGTGGTTTTGGGGTACTATTTCATATAGTACTTGCTCTATGAGTCTATGATATACTTGTGGAGTTGGTTAGCTATATCAATTACGATGCATACATCCACCCACCTAGAGTAATCGAACAAGGAATCCGAACGAAACTAAGCAAATTCTAAAAACACTTCACCTTAGTCAGTAGATTTTATATACCGGAGTTTACTCCTCACATTGGTTACACTATCCTTTATTGGTTTACCGTCTCATTGTCTATTCTGACTTCATACTTAGTCTTCTATTCCGGCCTCGCGGGCTTACCAGAGGGAAATTCCACCTTCAATGTCACATCTCGCTATTTCGATACCCCTTGTACCCACTCGAAACACTACAGTAACTACACTGCCGATTGGAACATGAGCGGAAAGACCTATCAAAGTACCTTCATGATAGAGTACAACATGAACCAATGGATGGATGAAACGACTACCGTGTACCTATTCGCATTATTTTCTGTGGTCAAGGCCTATAAGCGTGTCTATGAGGTCTCCCAAGTCGGTTGCAGTCTCATCGTCCAAGACGTCGACTCACTCGTTCGCTGTAACAATAAAAACTGCGCCATAGATGCCGTGTCGCCGTCTAAGAACACAACTACAAAGAGTATCTCAAACTTCGCACTTGGCCTAGCCATCGGCGATTTCCCCATGGCGAACATCGGCGCTGCAGCTGAATCCCTCACAAGCAGTACAACGATAGAACGGTACCTTGCCGGTGGGGATTCAGGGAGGTACGATTTCGACTCCTTCAATTTCACCAACCTATCCACCGTCCCTTTAGAGATCCTAAGCTCCCGCTTCTAACTCGTCTTCAATACATTTTGGCAATCCACTATCGGTAATAAATACTTAACCGGACAACTAACCTCAGACATGAGTTTCTATAACGATGTCCCCTTGGCCGGAGACGGCTACAACGTGAGCTTCAGCAATGCTACAGCGCAAACAATTAAACCCGACGGCGAGATATACATTTGCAACCGGATCTACGTGGGCGGATTCTTCGTTGCCTCTTCCGCGCTCTTCACTGCTGCGATCGCGGCACTTGTTCTTGGGGCGCGGACTCTGGCGCCTGATATATTGGGTTATGTTTCTGCTGGCGCTCGTAACAATCCTTATATTGATACTAAAGAGACTTGTTCTTATATGGATGGATTGGAGAGAGCGAGGGCTTTGCGGGATAAGCGCGTTATTATCAAGGATATCAGTGTTGATTCTGAAGTGGGATCTATTGCACTGGCGGAGGTGAAGCAAGAGAGTGTAAAGCGGTTGAGGAAAGAGATGTTATATATATGAACCACGTCAAAATGGCTTAAGCTTTATATACTCCAGGGCAGACGTTGTTTTCACGTGGAGGAAAGTGAATTAATAGGACGTACCGTGAGATCTGATGTACGAAAAGTAACTGAATGATAAAAACCAAAGCATTCATAAACGACAATCCATACTTTATCCATAAAGTAGTTAAGTCGAACCCATTTTCCGGTCTCCTTATACGCCTCGTTCGAAATCACTATCAGCCTTCGTTCCATATGCTAAATCGTTTACACCATATCAAGCCCAAATCAAAAAGCAAGTCGAAGCACCAACACCTCAGCTTCAAATACCCAACCCCCGCCCCCATCTCCACATCCCCATACTACCATCCCGCACAAAGAAACAACCTAACCAAAGAAACCCATACCTTCTTCGCCTGCTTCCTCTTCGGCAATTTCGCCGGTCCATCAGCCGTTGCCTTCCTTCCCCATTCCTCCGGATACGGCTCTACGGACGACAACGTCGTAGAACTGGCATCAAGCTCCGAGGGTTCCCGTACGCTGGATGATGTCGTTGCGGCTGTGGTAGAGCGGGGAGAGGAGGTGGAGGAGGAAGGGGGGATAAAACTCCATATATCTGCCCTGGGATTGGAGTCGAAACTTAATGTGCCTGTTGAAATAGACCGTACACTGGATGAGGTCGTTGCGGCTGTGGTATCAATGCCATCGCTGGTCCAGGAGACCCGTCTCCATATGTCTCGTGGTTGGTAACGGGGACGATGTCCTGTGGTATCGGTGGTTTTAGGTTTGAGAGGTGTTGAGGACATGTTTAGGTTTGTAGCCGTTGAATTTGCTTTTGGTCGAATTCTGGGTTTGAAGGGTTGGGGAAAGCGGGTTGTGGTGGATGTGAGTTTGGGTATTCTGGGGGATTAGGTGGAATTGAGACGAGATTTTATATATCTGGTTGTCAGAGCGATGGTGGTGGTGGTGGGTATCTGTCACTGTACCAGCCCTCACGGAGTCGAACGTATTTACACCGAATCATATTTCTAGGACCTAGCATGTGACATAATGTAGAAGTCTTTTCGATTTTGCCTCTTTCTACATCTTAGTATTAGCGAATTTACCCTGGGGAATCTTCACGAGAAAGATATCTAATGCTTTTCAATAGTATCCAGTCACCTCAATATAAAGAAGTAAGAGGCGCCTGAAGCCGGCTAGTTATCAAGGAATAAACCTCCGTTTAGTGCCTTAAAGATAATGTAGCACTATAAAATAAGGAGGAGTATCACGCTCTACCTAAAGAGATAGGAGGCACCTAAAGCCGTTAGCTTAAGGGACTTCACTCCCGTGATTCAATCTTTTCTACCAAAAAGAACCATAATTTCCTTGAGTATTCTCTAAGAAAAGGTACAAACAAGACATATAATCACCATCGTGAGTCATTACGTGATTTTGAGATCATTATTTCCTCGGATCCTTAGATGCGATTTCCAACCCTTCTGAGAGTCAATTCTATGATAACAATCACGTGACTACTATTCACGTTAAAGCCCGTGGACGTGGACATATTTTTCAAATATATTCCATAGAAAAAGATAATTTATGCTTTTCTGAGATGTTTTCAGCCGAAAGGACGTTATCTGGTTCATCAAATGTTGTCTATGGAAAACATGTCAGCCATTGATAACATCCATATAAATCAACTCAACTACAAACTTCCCACCCCAAGGACACGAACAATAAGCCCATAACATATCACCAGTATAAACACATCCATCCATTAATCAAACCATATCCCAGCCATAACAAGCACGAACCCAACTCACGAAGCCCCTTCACAACCTAGAAACAAACTCTATTCTCAGAATCCAAGAATCCCGCTGAAATTCAAGGCTACACGCCCGAGTAAATAGGTATCCACAAATACATTACATAGAGACCAAAAATTCAGAAAATTGTCTATCCAGTGCTAAAAATGCAAAAGAAAAAGCGTCGCTAGATACGGTAAGAATATTTTCAATCGACCAAAATTTCATCTTGTCTCGTTTCACCTGCCGTGATATCTACTTTTCATTAACCTCACTCCTAACCTCTACTATTATGCCTGCATCTCCGCCGGTCTCTGCACTTGGCTTTGCCCTCCAACCGGTGTTCCATCAATTTCCTGTTGGTGTTGTGGTGTAACCTGCTGCTGAAACGGTGGAGGCTGCTGCTCTTGCCCAGGCATATATCCTGGATGTTGATACGCGTTCTTTGCGTCCATAGGACCTGGTTGCACACCCATCGGTGCCGGCTGTCCATAATACGGTCCCTGCTGCTGCATTTGCGGGCTTAGCGGGAGAGGCGCATACGCCGTATTCTGATCGTAGGTGGGAGCGGGGCCTTGTCCAGCGGGCGGCTGGGCATTCTTCTTACGACGCATGAGCCAGAAAGCGAGACCACCAAGGGCAGCCAGGAGAGCTACTCCGCCTAGAACGGGACCTGCTATCCAGGCTTTAGATGAGGACGAGGACGAGGACGAAGTTGGGGCTGCAGATGTTGTAGTTGCCGGGCTAGGCGTTGAGGAGAGGCTCCCTGAAAAGCTTTCAGCTGAGGTGGAAGTGGATGGGCCGGGCGTCCAGCCTGGAACGCTTGGTTTCATGAAGAAATCGTAGGGCGTTGCGAAGCATTGGACGATGGTCGCGGTGGGTTCACTATCGCCTTGGGTTGCATAGATAGAACCTTCATGGCAGAAGGGTGAGGCTGCGTTACTTGGAGAAATGTCAGCTTACGATGATATAAAAGGTCCGTAGTCTAGGTGTATATGGACGGGAAGTATTCAATGGTGTTGGAGGATTGTGAGGTTATTGAGGAGTAAAAGAAGGGCATTTCCTTACCAGTTCCTTCTCGACGCTGTGCCAGGAGCCAAAACAATGTTGTCATCACATCCAGTTGGAAAGGTACAGCCATCGTTCCTACAACATCCTACGTATCCCCCGCTCGATGTACTGGCGGTCATACCAGATTCGTTGCACACCCATGTTGCAACTACGACATGGTTAGCCGAAGGTAATGTACAGGAACTGCAGTCAACATACTTGTGCTGTTCTTCGTGAAGTATGCTATCACTTTCTGACCTGACGTAGCTTGGCGTTTGGGAGGAGGTGTTATGACGGGGGAGGCTTGGGCATTGGCAGCCATCGCATTTTCGAACAAGGACAGGAATCCTAGGAAGAATATCGAAGACGCAGACAAGGTGCGCATATTGCCTGGAGAGTGATGCTCAAACGCGTAGTCGGATGTTGTAAAGGAAATGGAGAGCAAAAGTTTCAAAACAAGATCGTTCCGATCAGAGCCTGTAAGGCAGCAGGTAGGTATATGAGAGGATCCAAGGTCAGCCGCATGGCTGGCATTACTACCCTGCTATGTTATGTTCTTGCAGGAAGCCAATCTGTCGACCTATGCTTAGCCTGGCTCCGCCCCCAATACCCTCATTGCCTCTGATGATCCATGAAGGTGTTGGGCGAATGAAATGCTTGATTGCATATCCAAGCCCGGGATCTTTTGGCCCCCATTGACTTTTTATAGACTGGCGCTCAAGGACAAGCCCTTGGAGAGTCAACCTTCCGCTTCTAAAGGCTGTAACTTGTTATGGCGGGGTTGGTTCCTTGTGGTTAGCCATCTTCCTCTTCAGAACCGCTTCATGAAAATCACATGCGTAGCGTAAAAGCAGGTCGACGTAGGTGGTTATCTTGGCACCAGACATCCCAAATTGGTCCCTACTTCTTCTTGACATCTCTTCGACATAGTAACGATCTAAAGAGTACTTGAATAGAGGAAAAATGGCCAGTCAGTAGGCTTCTCCGCCTACGGGAGGCCTAAAAGCCGTCATAACACCAATGGGTTTTCGGTGGCGGGATGCGAAATGCGAGACATACTCCGGACGCCTTGCAGCTTAGTCAGTATTTGGCTTGAAGAACAACCCAATCGGTATGCAAATAAAAGTATGGGCGGAGCGAGCGGTGGAAGGATGATGGTGGTGGTGCAATCAAAGTTTAGGTATTGAATTAAGGATTATGCGCTACTCTACTTTGGGTTATGTTAATACGGGAGTCCACTCCACCTGCATTCTCATCATCGGTCTACTTAGATGGAATGTTAAGATCATTACACATTGATACAGTAATATTACTATCGTCGTTTCTCCTACTTGAAACGAATGCTTGAAACAACCGCTTTTGTTAATCGTACAATCATAATAGCAATGCTGGGTCTCAGATGGGGGCAGAATGAATGCTGTGTCCTTCCTCGCATCCTTCAGTCGTTTCGGCCCCCAGTGTCACCCATAAGTAGTAATACAATAATTCTTCCCTCTCCGCTGTCAAGTCATCATCTGTTTTGAGACTATTACTTACCAGCAACAGCCGTGTCCCAAACTCGCTTGTTCCTCTTCCTCACTGCATTGAATTTTTTATCGACCTGATCATGCTCCTTCCTCGCCATCTGCAACCCTTGCTCACTCTCTTCCACGCTGAAGAGATTGGCTCTACCATCGGGTCCTAGTGAGCCTTTTCCTTTGAAACTTTCCTCGGGAAATCCATCAAGTCCCAACCCGGAACCAACGAGAGCTTCAAGGCCTTTGATAACATATTGACCGAGACCGTCGATTTCGCTGGCAAATACTCCTAGGTTTTCGATGTCGTGGATGGGAATAGAAGAAGCGGGTGCCCTACCTTCTGCCACGGCTTTAGCAGCTGCAGCGAGATTGTGCACAGTAGTTTGGGCAGAAGCACTCGCAGACTGCGAAGGGTGACCACCGACGGAGAAAGACTCACTGCGAGGAGCATTTGGGTGTTGCGAATCGGTCTGCGGGAGTACCCATTGGTTCAGATATACAAGAGCATCATCCATACTTTGTTGGCTAAGCATGGGAGACTTTGGGTTGGGTAGAGGAGTTTTCGAGGATGACGGTGGAGAGAATGCTTGCTGGGTTTGCGAGGCCACCTGTCCATGTTTCGGTAGTTCTCTTCCAGCTGCTTTGAGCACAGCCGCGATGACTGGAATCATTTCGGGGCCCACTTTGGCGGCCTGAGCACCAGTCATGGTAGGCCCGTGAGGCTGCTGTTTGCTACCTCGAGGTCGCCATTTGGCATTGAGCGGACACTCTGCAATCGATTTTTCGAGTTGCAAAGCCATTTCTTCATGTGCGGCGTCAAGGGCCCTGAGTATCTTACCTTCGGGTGTTATCAGAGTACGGGAGTTGGTCTTTCCATCGGCACCTCCCAAGCGAACAGCCTTCTTCTTTGCAAGTGCATCCAAGTCTGCCTCGGAAAGTTGAATTTTGAGATCTGGAGGCAGTGGTGGAACCGTTGGGTCTGCAGATGCTGAGCTGCGATGTCCGTGGGAAAGCGCAGAAGGTGGTTTGAAGAATTCGAGCGCGGGACCGAAAAGTCCAACACGATGCATATCCGCAATGATAGACTGTGGAGTAAGTTCGGGCTTTTGTTGGGCTGGCTTTTCCTCGCTGGGTATCGTAGATGGTTGGGAACTTTTGCTGGGCGAGGCTGAAGGTGCTTTTTCGGGGGCGGTTTTCTTTGAATCTGTTGGTTTCATTGCTCCAACCTTCGCTTTATCGCTCTCAACCTTGTCCTGCTTTTCTGCGGTCGCGGGTGATGGAGAAGCAGGTACGTTCTTAAGTGGTGCAGTGCTTGTACCTGGCTTCTTTGTCTTTTTCTTACGACCAACAATTGGAGCTTGAACAGGCTCTGGATCCGATTTTGCCAGCTCTTCTATGGTCATAGCTTGCTCCTCAGCAATTTGTTTTGCACGCTCTTGTCTCTCCTTCTTAGCTTGCGCCTTTGTCTTCTTCCTTACCGGGGCGGATCCTACTTTGCCGACAGGTGGTGGCGAACTTGCACGAGATACGGATGTAGATGTGATGGATGCATTGTCTGAAATTAGCTCGCTGGCAGGTGTACCAGGTTGATTAAGAGACGCGATACTCGCCTGCCTTGAACGAAGTTTTTCAACAGTTGGGACATGCGCTAAGGAAGTGGCCGAAGCGGCAGACAAAGGTGGCGGGTTTTCAGTTTTCGGGGTTGGAAGAACTCGAATGGTCCTCGGTGCCGAGCGCTTCACGGGGGATCCAGTAGAAGTTGTAGCAGGGCTTGCCGGAAGCGAACTTGAGGCAAGAGATAAAGCTCGCGGATTTTTCAATTGGTAATCCTTGGTAGTGCTAGATGGAGATTCAGCATGCTCACTTCCAGATAACTTCGTTGCCGCCGAAATATCCAGCTTCCCAGGAGGCTGGCGCTTATTAGATGCCGTAGCGCCTGCGAAAGGCTCACGCATAGAGTCGTCTGTGTTTGTTGTTTCAGGAGTTGATGGTACCTCCTTAGTTGGCGAGACGTCGGAATTCGTGCGCTTTGTCTTTGGTGTAGCCTTGGCAGGTGTTTTATTAGCCTCAATCCGCTTCGAGCCCGTTTTGTTCTCCTTTTGAGGCGGGGTTGCCTCCCCTAGCTTCTTTTTGGGCGACTTTTCACTGTCAGTTGCCTTCGGCGAGTCCGCTTCAATGTTAGCCTTAGCCGTTGCGGTCGATTGCTGATCCACATTATCGCCTTGAAGATGCTTTTTCTTGGATGCAATACTTGCAGGATCTTCTGCAGTGTCCTCTGAATACTTGTCTTTCTTAGATTTGGTGGGTGTTGCTGCGCCCATCGGAGTAGCTGGAATGACCGGAACAGCCGGGGTGATACCCGGGGCAGCATTTCGAGACAATGGACGGGAAAGTGTTCGGGGCGTACTTGGGGCTGAAAAGCCAGGTGGGATGGTAGGGGTCGGGCGGCGAGGCTGCTCGAGCATATGGTAGTTGACAGGTAGTGGTCCAAGAGCGACATCGATGTCGATATCATTGACTAACGCATCTACACTTCGTGAAGCTTGCTCAAGCGGTGCGAAATCGTTGTCATCTATACGACCACATTAGCAATGGTTATCGAAAAATAATTAAAAAAAATGAGAGTGAGGTCGGGGGGTGCAGCGGCGCCGTAGAAGGGGTATCAACTAAACAAAACAGCAGTAACAATGAGCGCACATGGGGGAGATATCGTCGCTAGACCCTCTCAATCATCTTCGTCACATGAAGCAAAATTACAATTTAAAACAGCCATCTTTGCTAATTAAATCGTAAGCAACGCCGCCAAAAGGTCGGCTGGAAGGGGAATTTACGTACAGATGATGGCCAAGACGAAGACGAAGACGAAGACGAGAGAGGGTGGCGTAAAGACCTAGCAAAAGCAGCATTGCATGCCCATAAGTTTGACATAGAAAGAAAGACGAGGTATTTGGAGAATTGCAAAGATTGAAGATGCCACATGCCAAAGTCAGAATCGTCGTGACAATGACGGATCCTTCGATAAACGCCTCAGGCAGTCCCAGTAGCCAATTATCTGGCATATGCCGATGCATCCGCTTCCACTAATTCCAAAAAGAACGCCATGCAGCCATCGTGAAGAAAAGGGAACCATTATAAAAACACAATAGGAGAGACCACAGGTCGAAGAAAGTATGTGCTGTGAAGGGAATAGAGAGTTTACCATCTTCCGGCGCCGCCGCCATAGTTGTTGTTGGCGTAGAGGGAAGATAACCCACCTTGACCCTGTCCAGCGTAGAATCCCTGCCCGGCCATGTTGCCTCCTTGGTGTAACCTCGCCTGTAAGATACTCGGGTCTGCAACATCAACTAGACCACCTCCCCCAGAGGAGGAAGTGTTAGCGTGTCTGTGCTTCTTTCCCTTTTTCTTCTGCTTCTGGGTACCAGACTCCTGGTATGCACCAGGCGAAGGTCCGTAGGGGAAATTAAGGCCAGGGGCTGGGGCTGGAGTGGAGGTCGTGGGGTGCTGATTAAGAAAAGAAGGGAACATAGACTCACGCTTTCCACTATCCGCAACTCTAACACCGCCGTCTATACCCCGATTCCGAAATACGTCCTGGTACATCGTCTCGTTGGCGTTTCTACCAGTTGCATTCGCGCCGTAGCCCAAACCGCCAGTAGCAAATCCATGACCTTGTCCAAACATACCACCTCCACTAACAGGGGGAGTTCCGGTTGCTTTAAGCCCGGGGGGAGGACCCTGTACACCACTTGTGTAGAACTGATTGCTCAGGGGTTGTTGCTGAGACAGCTGGTTAAAGTGATTGTTGCTGTTTTTCGGCATCATGGAAGATTGTTGGTTCATGAGTTTTTGATTCGCCACTGGTTGTACCGATGCCGAAGCAGAGGTGTCATTGGCAAAACTGAACCTGGAAGTATGCCGAGTGTGACCGGGGGCATTCACAGCTTGCTGAGCGTGGCCTCCCTGCTGAACTTGGTTTCCATGGAAAGCACTTAGAAGGCTAGCAGATTGAGGTGCACCAGATTTCAACAGAAGCAGCTGTTGTTGCTGTTGAGGTGTGAGGTTGCGGCCAGCAAGACCAAGGTTGTTGAAGTCCTCAGACAACGCTGCATTTTGACTGAATAGACTGCCACCGAATCCGCTTTGTCCGGGCGGTGCAATGGCATGCTGCTGGCTGTGAGGAAGATCGTGCCTCTCTTCGGGTTCACCACCAAGTTGCAGGCTACCTCCAGCGCCCTCAGTGTTTTCCTCTCGTTCGGTCGAAGGGCCAGTTTCGGACGCAGCTTGCGCATTTGCTTCCCTCTCTTGAAGTTCCTTCTCCTTCTCTTTAACAGCTCGTCGCTTCACCCCTCCATTTGGATCCAGCATCTGGGGAAATTGATGGATAAACTTTAAATCTTCGGGGCTGAAGGCTGTCGTCGCAAATACGAACTTGAAGTCAGGATTGGAAATAGTCCTCAACAGGTCATCGAAATGAGGTATACGGGGCTTCGGAAGACTCTCAACCTGGGTGGGGGGAGGTGGAGGGGTTGATGAGGCTGACTGTGAAGCTGACTTTTGCGGAACCTCTTTTTCCTTTGTTTTCTTCTTCGGTTCTGGTTCAGGTTTATTCGATTCTACCGGAGGGGGTTGAGGAGCTGGAATAGCATTCGTGATCATTGGGCTCGGGTTCGACGCATTAGTGGATCGGCTTGCTCTGCGCCCTTGGTTCGCTTTGCTGCCCCAATTTGCTGTTGCTGGTAACGCAGGCCCGTCGCTACTAGGCGCTGGACTTGACGGCGCATCGTTGCTATCTTGCCTATTCATTGGAGCGGCAGCAGCAGCAATACTTTGAGGTCCACGTTGCGGGGGCGGTTGCGGTTGGAGGGGGTGCGATGCAGAATGAGGAGCATGCGACTGGGCCGGCTGCTGGGTAGAAATGACGTTCATCAATGATAGATCTTGTCGCGTGAAGCTATCGTTTTCCTCGCCCGGTTCGTGGAGAAACATGCAGTTGCGATTGTTACACTGCTCGTTACGGAGATAAGCCGAACAATATTTCGTCGTTCCATACTGCGCTCTACACTGACGTGAGTTTCCCAAATTTGTCTAGACACCAAGGAACATACCGTAACGTCCGATCTCCATTCTGCGAGCCGTCTACAGCTGCTATACAGGCTGCCGCATCCTCTTTACGAGAGAAAGTGACGTACACGCCAACCGACTGCTGATGTTGTGCGTTCTCCTTGGCCTTGCTAACCACTATCTTGATAATTTTGCCGTATTGACCAAAATAATCGGGGCCGCGCAGTGTTTCAAGGAGCCGGTCTTCGCGAATGGTGGGGGTTAGGCCCGTAACGTAAACGAGGTTCTTCTGCACAACACGGAGACCAGCGAGGTGTTTCCGACTGAGCGTATCAGCCTCGGCTTTCTGGGCTTCCTTCTGTCGCATTGCCGCATTCTTCTTCGCCTTCTGAGCTATTTGCTGTTTGTGCTTGGCAAGCCTTTTTGTTTGTTAGATAGAGGGGTAGAGATGGAGAGGGGTGAGGACGAGGCTCACTCTTCAGGTGTTATGTTCTTGAATTCGATCGTCGAATCGTCGTACGGTCTTCGGCATGCGGGGCATAGACCATTCATAGTCGTTTTGATATTGTTGTAGCAAAACTGACATATCTAAATAGGACACGGTCAGTACATGACGGCTTGGGATTGTTTCACCGAGTTTTTGTGGCGTACCTGGTAGCCGCAAGGACATGGCCGGAAATTCTTATCTGACAGATCGAACTCCTCGACGCAGAGCGGGCAGACCTCTTCTTCTTCGTCATCGACGAACTGATCTTGCTGCACGCGGGACATGGTGGATATGATGTGAGTTGTTCAAGGTCGTAAGAGTGGTGGCGCTGGAACAGGTGGAGGAGGGGGATTCGGAGGAGAGGAAGTCCAACACGAGGGGAGGACAATGCTGGTGGAGGATTATGATTGACGGGCAATAAAAAGGACAAACGCCGGCCGATGAATGACTGCGGTGAGGAAAGAGATGGAGAGTAAGTGTCAGGAAGATGAAAGCCAATGTCGGGGCCAGTTCAAAGTCAAAAGAACAGCTAGGCCGTGTCGGGCGTAGCTTCTTTTACTCCAGGTCACGTGCACTGAGAGTGCCAAGGCAGATCCGGCTCGGTTGATGATGGAAGTTCACAGCTTGTCTCGTCCCTTCGATCCCATTCACTATCCATTGCGGCCGCATCGCAGCCTTCCTTTTCTCTCCACTCTCGAAATGGCTCTCAGACTGTCCGCCAGTCGGCCATTGGCCTCGGTTGTGCGCTCTGCTGGCAGCTCCACATCTCTCGCTGCCCGCGCCTTCACCACGACTGCACTTCGGGCGAAAGATGTAGCTTCCGAGAAGGCTGGTCTGAACAACATGAGGGTATCTATCGCATTCTCCAAACGAGCGATCACCTACTTGTCTAATATGTTAAACAGTTTGCTCCACGAGACCCTCCAGGAAAGCTCAAAGCTCCTATCGTCAATCCCGCCGATAAATACCAAGAGAAGGGCGAGGCGTTGCACAAATATGGACAGTATCTCATGTCATGTTTGCCCAAATATATCCAACAGTACGACCACGCTTCTTCAAACCCGGGCGCTTTCTAAGATCTTTAATACAGGTTCTCTGTGTGGAAGGACGAACTAGTAATTTACATCCCACCGTCGGGTGTTATCCCGGTCTTCACATTCTTGAAGTACCACACTGCCGCAGAGTACACCCAAATTTCCGACATCACTGCGGTTGATTACCCGACCAAGGACCAGCGATTCGAGGTCGTTTACAACATGCTTTCCGTTCGCCACAACTCACGTATCAGGGTCAAAACATATGCGGACGAGGCTACACCAGTACCTAGTCTCTGCGATTTGTATGACGGTGCGAATTGGTATGAGAGAGAAGTCTATGATTTATTCGGAGTCTTCTTCGTTGGACATCCAGACCTTCGACGAATCATGACGGATTATGGATTTGATGGTCATCCATTGAGGAAGGATTTCCCAATGACGGGATACACAGAAATCAGATATGATGAAGAAAAGAAGCGAATTGTCGTGGAACCTTTGGAGATGACCCAAGCATACAGGAATTTCCGGGGTGGCTCCACAGTATGGGAGCCTGTGGGCCCTGGAGACAACAAGACTCCAGATCAGGTACGTCCTCGGTTTTCATTTCATCACCATTTCCTTATTTCTGCCAAAGATAAGAATTTCTATGACGAAATTATCACTAACAGATCCATAGTTCAAACTCCCAACCCCCAAACCCGAACCACCCAAAGAAGGCGAACAGAAGAAATAGACGAGATTGTCCTTTGTACAATGTGTATATATCCACTGCAGTAGAAGTAAAATGCAACAAATTTCATTCAACATCAAAATCCAAAATCCCGTCCCAAAATCGAAATCCCGTTGTCCCACCATTATATAACACAAAATCCCTCTCCTCTGATTCGCTCCCCAACCCACCCCACTTGACTCAGGTAAACTTATGGGGCCGAAACACTCACGTGCAATGTCATCACCTCTAACCTTTAGCCTCGCAAGCAGGCCCTAGAAGCATATGCATAACATTTAGAAACCTACTGCAGCTCAACCATACAGACGCATCTATTTAAGTTCTGCCAAGAAAACCCCCGCTCGTATCGCTCTCTTTGGGTAATCACCTCTCGTGCGCAATGCATTCATCTAATTATGTTTCTGTAGCTTAGTGACCCACTGGATAAGTATTTATATAAAGCTTCAGACCTCAATTTTTAACATCATTCCACATATCTCAATCCTATCAACTCTAATCAATTAAACCAAACCCACCAACCAACCACTCACCAAAACATGCCACCAATCACCTTCCCCCCCTTCACCCTCTCAACCCCCCCAAACACAGACATCTGGCGCAAATCCACCACAAATGCCTTCAACGCGCCCTTTCA
>AJFL01000551.1:0-32537 GCA_000467735.1 Rhytidhysteron rufulum CBS 306.38 | reverse complement strand
AAACCACCCCCTCCCCACCTTCCACTCCGCCCGAATAACCCTAACCCTGCCCCCACCCACCAAACTCAACCAATACGACCAAGCCGGCCTCTTGCTCCACTTAACCCCCAAAGACGCATCCACCCAAGACAAATGGCTAAAAACCGGAGTCGAGTTTTTCAACGGGAAGCCTTATGTCAGTACCGTGGGGACGGATCGGTGGAGTGATTGGAGCGTTGTGCCATATATCTCAACTACCACATCCATCTCGGAAAAGGACGAGCCTATCAAAGCTACTTTGGAGGTTCGACGTGAAGGCGATAAGTTTGGTCCTGCGCTTTGGGTGTATCAGATTGTTGTTGATGAGAATGGGAAAGAGGAACGGAGGCCGCTGAGGGAGGTGGCGTGGGTGTTTGCTGAGCAGGAGGGCTGGGATTTGGGTGTGGGGGGCTATGTTGCTAGGCCTGGGAAGGAGGGGGAGGGAGAGTTGGAGTCGAAGTTTGAGGGGTTGGAAGTTGTTTTTGGGGGTGTTTGAGGGTTGGTGGATGCGGAGTCAGTAGGAGCTTGGGATTGGGTGGTTTTGGTGAATCTAGTATGAATGAATATGGATATGAATTTGGGATGAGTGTGCTTGCCAATGGGATATCTCTCCTCTACAATGGTACTATAAAGCACACGAGTTTCTGGCTTCCATCCAGCCAGATATTCACAATGAAATATATATGTTACAAATCGCCAATCCCACGATAGACCTGTATACAAGCACTCTACACCAAGCCATTGAACCAGCCAATGCTAGGATCAATGTCTGAATAAGTACCATCGAAGTACCATTCGGTAAGGCCCACCTCAAAAGGAGTATTCAAGAAACTATTCGAAGGAGGTGCTAGTAGCTCTTCACCCGTAGGAAACAGCATATTTGCACCTGTAAAAGGAGGAGGTGATGTTGAAATAGGGACTTGAACTCCAATTTGTTCGCTCGGCTGTATACCACCACTGACTGGAGTGTCTGGAAGGCCATAAGGAACCTCGGCTGCGGTAGCCCTGTCGGGTTGTTTCCTGGCAATGGTTATGACACCGAAGTAAGGAATGGTGAGACGAAGATCCCGAGATTCACCTTCCTGTGGACGGCGTAACTCCAAGAGCTTCTTTATCACGTCGCGACTTTCCGCCGCAATTTTAGTACGGCTGCCTTGGGCTATCAATTCGAACTCATTTACGACAGCTTGTACTAGTGCTTCATCTTCTAATCTATCGTTTTGGTTCGGTTGTGCTCCTCCATTCTGAGACGTTGGGAATCGGAACATGTCGAGGATAATGGTAACAGTGGACACGAATACCGTGAATTCCGCTATTGGAAGACAGTATCTTCTCAGGGACCCTATCTTGAGGGCTAGATATCGCCGAAGAACCTCTCGTGATGAATGCAATGCCTGCAATCTACTATAGTCATACTGAGGTTCTTGAGCTGATCTGAGCATGAAAGGCATATGGCAAAGCGCTTTCAGTTGGTAATGCCACATTTTCATCAAGGCTTGTTCGTGCAGTGCTACCACGGTCGAAGAGGGATCCGAAAGAGATGGCAAGGGGCTGTCCCACCATTCCTGTGATAACTCTTTGCCGTATGCGTCAAGTTGCGCGTCGATATTCAACGCTTTCGAATAATCACACCGTCCTATATCCTCATATAGAACACTAATTTCGCGAGCCGTCGTACTTAATCTGTGTTTATGCCTACGGGTAGGCGGCAACTTGGACAATTCTTCGGTTGGGATACGCATCGCAGGTGTTCCATGGAAAGGAAGATGTAAATGTAGTCCTAGAAATGCCTCAAGGTCGCAAAGCTGATACCAGAGCGATTTTGCAGCCTTTATCGTATCACTCCTGGTACTATTGGACGAGTGTGCAGTTTGGATATGGTGAACTCCCATCAGTTCTGCCAAGTTTATGGCTCTTCGGAACGTTAACCATGCTCGCTTTTGATTTCCCGTATTGAGCTGATAGCAACCAAGCATGAAAATGCATTCGACCCCCATGAGACTGGCCATTTGTTCATCATCGTGAGTAACAAGTGATGTGACAGTCGCGACCCATTTTTGCATTGTTTCATCGACGGATGATATAGAACGCAGCTCTTTTGTCAGGCCATCGATGGGCAGTGCTGTCAGGCACATGGCCAAGTAGAGCAGAGTCCGGGCTATGATAACTGGATGCGCTTTGGCTATTACGTCAATGTTGAAGCAGTGTGTTGAAGGATCATTGTCCACAAAAAGCTCATTGTCAGGTATGTGGAACTCCGAAAATATATGCACCCATGGACTCCCGGACCGAGATATCCAGTTTGTATCGTTCTGTGAGGGCAACAGTGCACATAAGGCCCGGCGGGTAGATTCTGACTTTGAAACACCGATGGCTACAATGGAATTTGCATTTGTCGGGTTTGGTGCTGCAGCAAAAGTCTGCGACTCGCTCTCGTGAGCTGATCATACTATTAGCTATGTGGTCTCAAGATACATAAGAGTTTACTCACGACGGAATTCTCGAACAACGAGGATACAAAGCCGCCGGTCCCCGGCAATGCAGAAATCTGGGTATCAGGTGTTGGGAAATCATTTTCAACAGAGGTGGACTCGGCGGGTGTTGGATTGCTGCTCGAGATAATAGGATCACTCCTGTTTACCAAGGTTTCCAGTAGCATCTCCATTCTTCGCAGCCTGTCACGCAGAGGAACATCTTCAACGCTATCATGCTCTTCTGGGTGGTCTTGACTGATGCATTTGGAACCACGGGTCTGACATCCTACACACGTGGTTGCGCTCTCGGAATTGAATTGACATCGAATCTTTCGGCGTCTACCTGATCAACGTATTAGCAGAAGATACTCGGCTATCAAAGAGGATATTTGATGCTTACACTCCCAACAACTACGGGTGCCTTTACGAAGGCGTTTTTGGGGAGGTCCTTCTTCTTGCATCCTTTATCCCAATGTCAGAGGAGATTCGTTGTTATAATAGGATGTCTGGTTCAGTTCTCGCAACACCCAATGAGTCGATAGGATACATATATGTATCAGACTGGTCGTATACGAAGATTTTGGATTTCCTCATCACCGCCTCGATTCGAAAGATTGGGCAAAACGTTAGGCTTGGTCTTAGCTGCGCTAATGATCTCACCACTTTTAGCCCCCCGTCATCAAGATACAGCGCAGAGTATTAGATCACTTGACGACCATTTCAGGACCATACGCTGATGTTGCGGTGGTCTGGCATTTGAACGACGGTACATTCTAAACGGTGAACGTAGGAGAGTAATCTTTCCGAGGCATACCGCAAATCGCCTAAACTATATTGAGCCTAGCTCGACAACAGGGTACTATCTTGGGAGTACATTATTGGATGAATAGTAAAGATTTACTGGAAAATAGTAACTTAGAATTCTGCTTCTACCTTCACAATTGCCCAATCATGAAAACTCGAATGATACCATCATGCGATTGCCTTAGAAGATACCGGTGAAGACAATGACACGAATTCACAAAGTAGTGAGCGATGGAGAGCGAGAAGAAGGATGGCTTCCCAGTTAGTCTTGAGTGGGTAGACGCAGTTCAATGTTTGATGATTTTCTAATTATTACCTGGGTGGTTTTCAGTGTTGGTTAGCATCATCACGGTCTACTGATACGCTCATTTTCGTCATATACAGAATCATCTTCATTGTTAGATATGTGTACGTTGCTGTGCATTATCACTGGGAAAGCTATGTCGCAGAGAATGCGTTACGGAAAGGCTGAAGAATACCTAGCCATGAGCTTAAGTTCTCGGGCGCTGCATTTGATTGGAATCATTGCATTCAAAGCAGACAAATGCAGTCAGTTTCCAAATCTTTTTTTCAGCCTTCGTGATGGATCACATTCAAGGAGCAAATGCAGTGAGACAAGCCTTAGTCAGCTCTGATACTCCGCCTCATCGGGGATGCCTAAGGCTAACATAGACAAGCCACAGCAATTGCCAATTTGTTGTCATATTCGCAGATGCCTGTCAAGGCTAAGCTGACACATGGCGGATGCTGACCTAGTTTAAAAGTTTCTAAGTCCGTTAGATACGGACGAAAAAGGCCTTGACAAATTGACATGCCGCAGAAATCCGCTTCGTCAAATCTCCTTCAGCCCTGCTGATAAATTACAAGCCACCAACTGCCTGCTTCAAGCAAAACAAGACAGAAACCCATGTCCAGGATATCATAAACTCCGAAACTATGCAATCCGTCCAACGAGAGACACTACTCAGGCATACATGTCGTCATATTCTCCATCTTCATCGTCTTCTACCGGAGGAGGTGGGGCTTTCTTCTTGAGGAGTTCCTTGCGGTCGAGCGGGCAGGTAGCATTAAGCTTCAACCATGGTCGAATGCAGTCAAGGTCAAACCGATGGTCTTTGTGGCAGGGCAGCTCTACGACAAGCGGGTACGGATCTGAAATGGAAATACTTGGTCAGGTCCGCTGCACGTACCGCAGATGAGATGTCAAAGCTTGTTCAGAAGAACACGTACCATCGAGGAAGGGCTCAGCGCATATCGGGCAGGTGTCCGTCTCCTTCAGAGACTTTTTGGGCACCCGCTCGAGCTCATCGAGGAATGTATCCGGGACCCCCTTCAGTTCCGTTGGCGGGTCGTCGGCATTCTCTCTCAGATACTCAATCATGTCCACCAAGAGGTTGTTGCTCGGATTATCGCCGGACCGCTCCTCTGGGGCTCGGCCTAGCATCATCTCGAAGGCATTGGCCAATAGTCGGTAGGTCGCAGCCATATTCTCCGGTTGAGGCAGTGCGTTGGCATTGTGATGGGCTTGCGGATCGGACGTGTCAACGAGCTCGAGAGTGGAGAAGAAGGTAGAAAGGTCTGGACGCCGGGGCGGATGGGCAGGCTGGTCCTCTTTGGCGGAGATGTTGTGCTCGACTATCTGCGTTGTTAGCGATAGATAGAACGAGGCGCGGGGGGAGACCAGGAGCATTTGCCTTCGTAGCCAGACATGGTTGCAGGATCGATGATATGATATGGTATGCTATGCTATGAGTGCTCTGTTCTGGGCATGCCCCGCGATTGCTAGAGCGCCCGTTAAGTAGCTCGCTCAGCCAGGCGTCGTCATTGGCGGTGCCTGGCTATCCCGAAGCGACTTTGCGCCGGTCGGGCCGACGCAGCTGTGCCAGGATGGCAGACGGGGACGGGTTGATTGATCGCTTCGAGCGAGCGAGCTAGGTACCTAATTGCAGTGCCTAGGTAGTAGGGCAGGGCAGGGCACCAGGGCAGGGCCTGCGAGCACAGTGGCGGCCTCGAATTCCTCGCCTCACCATAATTCCACCACGACGACGTTGCATAGCTGTGGAGAGTAGCATTGGCATCGCGAACACCACACACACAATACGTGGGCCCAAGCAAGGGGCGATAAACGCAAAGGCGAGCGACAAACACGGAGGGGGACATGCCGGGAAGGCCGACTCGTAGGCGCCTACGTAGTGCTTTCTCCAGAACCAGTTGATGACGGTCGGTCTCTGGAACAAAACTGTTTGACGGTGCACAGCCACCCAAGAGAAAATTTAGTTCCACGACTTATCCACGGCCTGGTTCATTTGCAATGATCCCCCTAATTCAAACAATGTGGCAGAACAAGGGGGCGCAGTTGGGTCCAGTCACATAATAAGGAGTCCCTTCCAGCCATGACTGTGAGAGCGCTTCCATTATTTCTCTACCTCTAGTCTTCCCGCTCGCTCTTCTTTGCTTCCGCATCCTTTGTCCTATCCACGACTCCTGAAACCTGCATACGCCAATGTCGCTAGTCATCACCATGTCGTCCTCCGAATTACCAGTACGCCCCGATACTGGAAAATTAAGTGTTTCGTCGGCCTTGGACATTATTCGCAGGCAAAAGCGGCGATCCAACTCCATCAGAGAGTCCGTCATCTCAGAATCCGATTCTGCAGAAACGAGGCCCTCCAGCCCCTCCAGATCCCCAACCGGCGTAAGAAAGCAGCGAAGCAGCAGCTCCCTCAGGAATATTATGACCAGGCTTCGTTCATCATCGTCATCCTCGAGTCTCGATAAACTAGCTTCATTACAAGAGCCCGACTTCAAGCAGATTCACGAGTGGTACACTGGATTTGACCGATATGACCAACTGGTCACAACCCAAATCTCGCCCAACCAAAACTATCCTTCTGAAGCATTCACGAGAATCTCCAATATCCTAACCAAAAACTGCGGAGGTCGATTTATCCACGGCCTTCCTGAAGCAGTTTTCGACCATGCTTTGCTTTGGTGTCCATCAGAGCCGGGAACGTCAAAAGATGACCCCAACGAGCCAAGTTGGAGTTGGACAAATTGGAACGGTTCAGTGAATTACCCATTTGATCCTACCAATGCGCCTGATCTCCACAAAGCGGATGGCACATTATTCAAGTCGGAAATCTCGCATTTCGAAGTTGGTCCCCTTGAAACGTCTGAGCAATGGACTGTGCGCCGAGAGACACCGAAGAGCAACAAGGATACGAATTTACAGACTGAATTTCCACCATGGTTCCATGCGCCTTGGGGCAAAGATATCGGCAAAGAAAGCAATACTCTCCGCTTCAAGGCTCAGGTGATATCGGCACTCCCATTCTCCATGGAGCAGATCAAATATGACGAAAAAGATATTCCCTGTTCGCGCCTCAACAACGAGAATGGGGTGCAGTGTGGCGTAATCATGGATTATAGGGAGTCATTCGCTGCGGAAGATTCGCGTGGCCCGTATGAGTTCGTACTCCTCTCGCGAAGCCTGCGAAAAGAAGGTGGAATAAATGTGGAGCGTCCCACCACTCGTACAGCCCACCCAGCAGGAACTCCCATCTGGAATCGCGACCACTTCGAATGGCATCAGCAGGTATATGACGTCGATGAGGCCTTCGAAGAAGGTCCTTGGAAGATGCTCAATGTCATGTTAATCCAGTGGGATCAATCCGAACTAGCTTGCGCAAGACGAATAGCGATTGGCAGAATCCACGAAGATGAGTGGAAGAAGCACGAACCAAAGCTCGAGGACATAGTACTCAAATGAGGCAGTATTGGCCCTCGTTGAGGAGGCGATCAGCCTCGCAAGCTCTCATGCATTCCTAGTCTATTCCGGTCAAGCATGAAGCTTATATTCCGATCCTAACATTCTATCAAACCCTCCTAACCGTTTTGGATACCACTTATACTTCTATTCAATTGTTTTCTCCTCAGAAACGAAGTCAACGAGGTTATGCGTTATGTTTTGTATTCATACACTTACTTGTACCAATATATCCCTTATCCTTTCTGTTTCTTCATCTTTCTGCTCTCTATTTACCTTTCATTCTCCTGTTACATTTTTTTCACAGTACCTGTTAGACCTTACATTCAGGATAGAACATAAGCATCAGTCGGATCAGGTTCATAAGGCTTAATCACATATTTGCATTAGATATCATTAGACAACCTAAACTTAGTACCCTGTCAAATAAACCACATACACTTAATACCCCAATATCTCATCATGATTTATTTAATTTCCGCAATCATCAAAACTGCCTCCCCCTATCTACACCACACAGCCTTACAGCCTAACAATGTACCACCCCGCATACAGCCCCCGCATACGCACCGCCTATCACCTCTCTCCAACAGCCAACCCAACCCCCCAGCCCCACAGAATCTGCCTAAATAAACAGCTGGTCAAGGGGCGTTCGTAACGAACGTCAGGGGAACGTGAAACAGGCGTCACAGAATGCCTTATGGTGGTGATACAGAATGTGGCTTGTAGAGTCCTTAGGTGCGGGGGTTAGGGTTAGGGTTAGGGATTTTTGGGGTGGTGTGTGAGAAATGCGTCTGAGAGAGTTGGGGCTGCAGATTGTGGCGGTGGTGATAAGATGGGGGGTGTGAGTGTGGCTGTGTTGGATGGTGATAAGGGGCGGGTTTGGGATTGGGAGATCGGATGGGGGTTGAGTTTGGGTCATGGAGGTGACAAGGGTGTGGGATGATGGAGGCGTGTTTGGATTGGGGGGATGTTTATATTGGTTGGTGAGGGATGGGGGTGTTCTGGGTATAGGTGTTTGGTGAATGTATTGGAATTTATAATTTTGTGGATAACTTTCTTTTGGTATTTTATTTCAGGACTCGTAGAGCTGAGGAAATCAAATATACTGGCTGGTTCTGTAACATACTGTACTGTGGTTCTACACTACATATGGATGTCGAATATTTAGGATCGTGAGCATGTGAAAGTCTCGAATTAGAACATTGAGAAGATGGTCTATATTTAGGCATAATTGATCTCTTGTTGGACAGGATTGGTTTGTTTGAACAGGATATGGTGTCTTCATCGTATTTTCCTTCCAGCTGCACGACCTGTAGACGTTGGCGCATGTTGATGAATGGTTGGATTCAGATGAACCTCGTGATGCAGGGATGTCGTATCCAAACCGTCTCTGGACCCCGCCAAGTTGCCTCACCGCCCTGCACGGATCACTAGCCAGGGTCTCTCTATCTGTCCACTTTATTGTTCCTGCCTCAACACCAAAAAACCCTCCACCACCACCGTTTTTTCGTTTTCGCAGCACACCAGACTCTTCTTCGCTGTCCATATACCCCCCTTGAGTCCACAGTACAAACCAATTGAACCATGAGCCACCTTCAGCCTCCTACTTTGCGCCCCAGAGGAGGCTCCTCTGGCGCCCCCCACACCAAGGCGGTTATTTTGGTAAGTACACTTCGCAACTACAACATGCACCGGTCATGGCTAACACAACCAGGTGGGAGGACCTTCCAGAGGTACTAGGTTCAGGCCCTTGTCTATGGAATTGCCAAAGGTGCTACACGCTTCTTCTTTCGACATATTCAACAGGGACTAAAGAATACGCAGCCCCTCTTCCCTGTCGCAGGCCACCCCATTATCGAGCACTGCTTCAACGCAATCGCCAAAGTTCAAGATATCAAAGAAGTTTTCATAGTCGGCTACTATGACGAGACAGTTTTCCACCCCTTCATCACAGCCGCCTCAATCTCCTTCCCACAACTCAGCGTCAAATACCTCCGTGAATACGAAGCCTTGGGAACAGCTGGAGGTCTATACCACTTCCGTGATGTGATACTGAAGGGCAAGCCCGACCGATTCTTCGTATTGAACGCAGATGTCTGCTGTTCTTTCCCCCTAAACGAGATGCTGAGATTGTACGAGGACAAGGATGCGGAGGCTGTGATGTTGGGTACGAGGGTTGCGGCTGAGTCGGCTTCTAACTTTGGATGTATCGTTTCGGACGCCCATACCAAGCGCGTGCTTCACTACGTCGAGAAACCCGAAAGCCAGATTTCCAACCTGATTAACTGCGGTGTCTACCTTTTCTCCACCGAATGTATCTTCCCTGCCATTCGCAGCGCCATCAAACGTCGCACCGAGCGTCCAAGACTTCTCTCGTACCCGTCCTCCGAGAACTTGGAGTCTTCATACTATCAAGGTCAGGATGACGACGATGATGATGAGAGGAGAAATGCAGTCATCCGTTTGGAGCAGGACGTCCTATCAGATATTGCTGACAGCAGGCAATTTTTCGTGTTGGAGACCAAGGATTTCTGGCGCCAAATCAAGACAGCTGGTTCTGCTGTTCCAGCCAATGCTCTTTACCTTACCAAGGCATTCCAATCCGGATCCGAAGAGCTCGCTGCTCCTTCCGCTCACATTTTGCCACCCGTTTACATCCATCCATCTGCTCACGTTGACCCAACTGCCAAGCTCGGCCCCAACGTCTCCATTGGCCCACGTGTGCACATTGGAGCAGGCGTTCGTATCAAAGAGTCTATCGTTTTGGAGGACTCTGAGATCAAACATGATGCTTGCATCTTGTACTCCATTGTCGGATGGCACAGCAAAGTAGGAGCGTGGGCCCGCGTTGAGGGCACACCAACCCCAATTACGAGCCACACCACAAGTGTTGTAAAGAACGGTGTCAAGGTTCAGAGTGTCACTATTTTGGGCAAGGAGTGCGCTGTTGGTGATGAGGTTAGGGTACAGAACTGTGTCTGCTTGCCATACAAGGAGTTGAAGAGGGTGGGTTCATTCTTTGCGCTTTAATTCTAATCACACACTAACACACATACAGGACGTTGCGAACGAAGTTATCATGTAATTCTCCCCAGGCAGTGGTGAGAACAATGTGCCAGCGTATGCCTTTGATTTTGAGCGTTGTTGTATTGTCAGGCATTATTTGGACCTTGGTTGCTAAATGGTGAAACGGGGAACGTCCTAAAAAGCTTGGGTTCATGGCAGCAATGCATTTGACTTTTTGATATCTACGCTCAAGCATAATATCATTTGATGTTTTATGACGAAGTGGTGTCTTCAACGGGAAGTCATGTGCATGTCCTATTTGGTGCTAGCGTCCTAGTGCTTTATCCGATAACCCCCTCCTCTCCGCTCTCGAAGTGTAACTTCAAGCCATTGACTTGACCACTCAATTGATTGTTCTTGTGGATTCATATTTAGGCATATGCTCTGATATGTGTCTTTACATGATTAACTTGACGCTATTTGGAATATTAACTTGAACGGTATGTCTTGTCTTCATTTTGTGTGCTATCCCCATCCTGGATTGAATGCCCAAAACGATTGATCAATGGTTCTCATAATTCATTTCTGTCATCTATCAAATATGTTCAGACCTTCTATTCCTTTTCTATTTTGGTATCTATTTCTAATTCATCATGAAGAACCTTATCTCTTATCTTCCATACCCATCCAACCAACCCAAACACCATTCGTCAAACCCCCAAAAACCAAATATCAAAACCAACCCAAACACCAATCAAAGAAACACGCCACCACAATCCCCCCATGTCCACCCCAACCCTCCCAACAATAGACATCTCCCCCTTCCTCTCCCCCGACCCCTCACCGACCTCCCTCCAAACCACAGCTCACGCTCTAAATACCGCCTGCACCACCCACGGCTTCTTCTACCTAACCGGCCACGGCATCCCCCCTGAAACCCTCTCCAACATAATCTCCCTCGCCCGAACCTTCTTCTCACTCCCCCTATCCACAAAGCTAAAGATAAAACGCCATGATGCAGGGAGTCTGGAAGGCGGGGATGGCGCTAGAGGGTATCAGGAGATAGGGGAGAATGTTACTGGGGGGAAACGGGATTTGCATGAGGGGGTTGATTTGTTTAGGGAGGGTGGTGAGGAGGTAGAGAAGGGGAGGAGGGGACCTCCGTATGAATTACTCCAAGGACCGAATTTATGGCCACAGGAGCCGGAGGGATTGAAGGACGCGTATTTGGAGTATATTGATCAGGTGCAGAAGGTTGGTACCGCGGTTGTTAGAGCTATGGGGTATGCGTTGGGATTACCGGTACCATCTGAGTCCTCAGACCCTGAAGATGAGGATGTGGATATCTTCGTCAGAAACACAGATAAAAGCTTTTGGGTTCTACGAATGATTGGGTATCCTGCACTTCCACCATCCCATACCACCTCCAACCAAAAAACAAACCCAGACCCCAACGACCCAGACTCCCACTTCTCCTGCGGCCCCCACACAGACTACGGTTGTCTAACCCTCCTCCTCGCCGATCCCACCCCTGGCGCATTACAAGTCTTCTCTCACACTGGCACATGGATACCCGCTGATCCGATTCCCGGCATCTTCGTCGTGAACATCGGGGACATGATGGAGAGGTGGTCGAATGGATTGTGGAAGAGTACGGTTCATAGAGTACTGCATAGGGGAGAGGGATACCGAGTCTCGGTTCCGTTTTTCTTTGAGCCGAATTGGGGGGCTAGGGTTCGGCCTTTGAGGAGGTGTGTGGAACGCGTTGGGGAGAGGAATTATGAGGAGGTGGGGTATGGGGAGTTTTTGATGGGGAAGGTTAGGGGGAATTTTTATGGTGGGGAGGGGGAGTGTTAATAAGGTGTGAGGTGAGGCGAGGAATTTAAAGTATATGATCAGATCAAAAATATCCTCCTATATTGATTCAACTGCCTGAGATCCCCAAGTGTCGGAATCAAGGTACCTAGGTATCCTCCACCCCACTCTTCTTGCACTAAAGAATAAAAACGCCACAACCCTATCTTGGTAATCATTAAAACACCGATTGAATGATAAAAATAATCCTTGTAAAAAGGAACCTCGCAAAATCAACTACTCTTACACATTATGCTTTCCTGCTCTCTCTATTCCTCATCCCCCACCTGCTGAAATGGCCTTGTTCAGCCCAACCATGTATTCTCGGAGCGTGAAGTTATGCGCCATGACATAGTAGAGCTGTTCCTTGAACGGCGCGAACACACGTCGTACCCAGCCTTCTTCCTCATCGATGACCATGCCTTCCATTTCCTCTGTGCTGACCCGTCTTCGCTTCTTCTTTGGGAAGCCCTCTTCACCTTCATCATTCCCAGGTTCGACGGCGTTCTCTGTGCTACTTCGGGGTCGTTTCCCACCGACTGATCTCCGACCACCGTTTATAGTCTTGGAAGGAGGATCCAGCTTCGCCATCTGCCTGGCAAGGTTTCTAAGGACGAGCACAGATGCATAGGGGATGCCTGCCGCATCTTTCCTTTCGTCCTCGGCTGTATTCCAGTATCGGACATGTATCGGTTGTTGGCTAGATGGGAATTGCTGTTGGGACCCGAATGGTTGCCTAAATGGATCTCTTGACTGTTGTCCGTAACTCTGATGATGTAAACCTCCACCCATACCCAAGCCTCCAAGGCCTACGGGCATGCCAAACTGTGGCTGGAATTGATCATAGCGGACTTGTGCTGATGAGGCAGGAGGATTGCTAGTCTCCGGAGTCTTGTTGTGTTTTGTTCTTATCGCTTGAAGGGGTGACGTATCCGGTAAATGCGTTTTGACATGTTGACCGACTTCGAATGCGGATTCAGATCCCTGTGGGCCGAATTTTGAGCATCCGCCCCAGTGGCAGTGATATCGGGGTGATGATGAAGCAGTGGTATCTCCATTAGTCATATTGATATCGGGTTTCTGTTCAACCAGCCATTTTCCGGACTCGTCGCGCGGAATCCTCAGGTGCGTTGTAGCAATATGCTCAAACATTGCCTTTGCACCAGGAGCAAATTCCCCGCATTCAAGAACCGCAGTCGAATGTCTCGTATCTGCGTGCCCATTTAATCGATTTTGTGGATGCCACTGACAGCGCATATAAGGTTTTCGGGTAGTGGGATCTACAGGGACTGCACGCGCACGGATACCACGAATCAAGTATTTCTGTTGGGACGGGGCGACGGTGATGACTTGAGCTGAGGCACTGGAAAAGGTGGTGGAAACGTTCGTGATGAAGTCTTTCGCGGGCATGAGGGCCCCTTGGTGGGGTTGTGCCGCCATCATCTCTTGGAAAGCTTGATTATAGCCCGACCATAGTTGAATTTGTGTTATTTCGCCAGCTGGATCTTCTTCGAAGCAAGTACGGAGCCTGTTTATCTGTCAGCTAAAATTTCATCAAGATCGTAGGTTACATACCATTGTGAACTACGCTGCGGTTCCTCCAGGGCCACAAGCTGTTCAATAATGAAAGACGATAGTTTTGGCGGTGCTTCCGCGTATTGTGACGGTTTTGATGAAGATTTGTGGGGAGGTTTGTTGTCGAATGGCATAGCGTTATGGAGCAATAACCTGACGAGCTGGCCAACGAGCCCATCAATATTGATCTCATTGACCAGTATCTCGACGTTGTCCATAAATCCTGTGTATTGGTAAAGGAAATCTAGGCAAGAATTTCGCAATTCTTCGTCTTCCACTAATAACCAGTCGCATATTGATTGTAAAGTCTTCGGTGGGACATCTGTAAGTCTGTTGGTAGTCTCGTAGTTCATGCCTATTCGCCCGGTCGCCCGTAGTGCCGTGATGATCCTTCCTCGATCTGTTGAATCAAGTTGGTTAATGAGGGATTTGTAAAGCGGATCTTCGGACTTTAGAATCCAGAATTTCGTCAGCTGTTCTGCAATTTCAAGAGCATAGTGTTGGAGCTCGATAATCGAAAAGTGCGTGGGGAGGTTGAGCACAATCACAATCAAATCCATAATGGACCTTATCCTGGACACAAATTGCGCGTTCTCTTCCATCATGACCATGTTCCGTATGATAAGACCAGCTTCGTTAGCTCGTCCTAACGCGGCTATGACATCTTCCGGAAGTAGCTCGTCTTGGATGTCAAGAAGCTCGAGCGACTGAATCCTTTCTAGCAGATTGGAGGTACCCTCGAGGCCGTTCAAAGCATGCGGCGATTTTTCAATCTCCTCTTCATCGTAGCTTATTTCCCATTTGACGTCGTAGAAAAGAGACGCAACATCAATGACCTTCCCAATAAGAGCTTCTGCCAGGCCGGGAAATCCATCGAAGCGATATTTATCACCACGTTCATGAGAGATTTTCACGAGATGGTGAAGCGCATAAGCTTCCTCCTGGACATTGTTCGATCGTAGGGCGTTGAGGGCACGAATATATATGTTCGGGCCCATGAATCCGGTCCCCGGGAGCATCATGCCTTTATAAGGCTGAGCTCTCGATAGCTTCTTTGCTTGCGCAATATTTCTGAAAAATTCGGGGTGATTCGCCGGCGTCGTCACTGGCTTCATCATCGAAGGGACTGGAGGACGAGGTTCATAATTTGCGATTGTCATCGATGCCCCGCTAGTGCCATAGTTCCCATTTGTATGCGCCTGTCCCGTTTGCCCTGGTGTTGGAGAGTTCATATTGCCGGAGGCTTGTCGCGTCTGTCTAGTAGAGACTTCGGGCTGGAAAAGGACGCGCTGAGGAGGGGCGTGACGAAGCGCTAGATACCAGGAATCAGCTAAGTATTACTTTGAAACAATAGGTTTTGATGGATAGTAATGTAGAGGTGGGAGGTGAGGGCTCCTATGATGCGCAGGACGGGGATCTTGATGGACGACTTACTTCGAGTGACTCTTCCGGTACTGCTTGGATCGTCAACGTCCATTTTATCTTCCTTGGGAGTCTTGTGTGTTTCCTGGTCTGAGTCGTCACTATCCCGATCCTCTCCGTTTCCTAAGCGGTCGGCTTCTCTGCTTGTAGGGCGCAAGTAGTTCTCAACAGTACGGTTCAGCAAATCGCCGCCCTTGGCCGAGACGTCCTCGAGAATTTCCTTTGGCGGCGGATCGCGTTTGTGGAAGGTTGAGATCTCGTATGCGCTAGAAGAGTGGGTTAGCGGCGGACGGGGTGAGTGAAGGGGAGATGAAGGGTCGTACGCGAGATTTTTGTAGTATGCGCTTTTTAGGATGAAGGCCTGAGTTGTCACATTACTGCTCCCAGGAAGAAATTCGGCGGCAAGGCGTCTCCAGGCCAGCTTGTTGCCCTTGGTGTCGGAGACTTTGTCGTATCCTCCCTCCTCTACGACCCGTTTATACAGACGATGCAGGTCGATATGCCGGTTTCCGATCTTGGGCTCGCGTTCCAGATGGGTCCTAGTATTTAAATCAATCTCATGCTACGCAAGACGCGCCGATAGATTAACCCACCCTCGCTTCTCGTGGTACTGCTCCAATTCCTGCAAGAAATCCTCATACTCGGACGTGCGCTCGATGGAAGGCTCCCGCGCTTTGCTGGGTGCCATGGCTGGTGGAATGCGCAACTACCGCAGGCAACAATGGTGGGAGGGGAGACGCGCAGGACAAAGGGCGTGCTCGGCGGATCGCATTCGGGATGGCGAGCGGGCGGAGGTTGGGGAGTTGCGGGAGAGAAACACAGGGACGGCGCTCACAACATTCACTACAGCTTCGAAGTTCCAGTCGCGATGCTGGCCTGGCGGTTTCGCTCAACGCGGATCCGGGCTAGCTCCCGCTCTGTGAGGCCAAGGCCGAATTAATCCCGACCGCAAGGCTGCACTGTTCTCTCTCGCTATCTCAACTTCTTCACTCAACCCTCACAAACAACTCAATGCCATGAAGCCATGAAAGCACACCAATCTCATCACTAATCATCATCATCATCACCTCATACAATAGGTCATGACTAATTCCCTGCACGACTAACCACAGCAACAACCTCAACAACAAGGTCAAATAACCATGTCGCAAATGCAACTCTCATTATCCTTCTTGAAATTCTCCTGCGCTGACGATCCAGCCACCGAGTCGACCAAATTCTCCTGGAAGCATGTCTCTTCTCATGACCTTGTCGTGGTCTTCGATACCTTCAGAGGTTCGGAGAAGAACTCGGGCGGCCACTCGCTGCTGATGAGGGTGATCCAGGGAACGCAGACACTGGTAGAGCCGCCCAACCTGCACTCCCTCACCATTTTCCACTTTCAAGTTTTCGGAACAGTCTCCACGTGATTTTATCTAACTATCTTCTCTATCCAGGAGTCCCTCGAAATAGAAGAGAAAATCCAAGCCGCATTAACCGCTATCAAAACCATGCGTGAAGTCAACGTAGATCTGCGCATGGATCAGCTTCCTATATCGGGATTGTGTCGAAGCCCATCCGTCGCCATTAGATACACGCTGCCTCAGGGCAAGGTAAGCGAATAGGCGATGTACATCATCCGCCAAACTCGAACTAACCAAAATCAGGTTCGGAGACTGCAATTCAAATTCGCATCCGATGGAGATTTTCAGAAGGTATACGAGCTTCTAGTTCATCTTGGACTACGAATCAATCATTATCCACCACCTACAGCTTCGGCCAACCCAATAGGACCGTCCAACCCTCCAAAAACAGCCGAGCAGGATTGTACAGGACCATCGTGTCCGCCATCTTCACTTTCTACTCTTTCTACTCCGTCACGCAGTATGGTGTCGGATTCAACTTCGATTAGAAGCATAGGGCCTAGCTTTACTCAAAATGTTTCCAGGAATACACACGAAAGAAATCTTGCTCTACAGACATCAGGGCATGCACCTGAGCCCATGCAGACAACAATATCAGATAGATCAGTGCAGAGTCCATCCTTCCATTCAACTCATCAACCAAACCTTCTCAACAATCTCGCTTATACATCTACTAATCCTGTACACCGACCCGATACGGCGCCGGCGCCATCTGCATCAGAGAGCGGAGAGTATGCATTCAATGCATCAACAACCATCACCCCAGATCGTCCTCTAACATCACTTGGCTCTTTGACCTACGAAAAGCAAAGTAGAATTCCCCAGCACACTAATGGTACATCTGTGTTCTCTTCTCCTAACCCACTCGACCGCCCAGGAGAGATGGCAGCGGCAGTGCGAAACCACTTTCCGAGACTCCAAAACATCAACGATCGTGGACATTTATCCCAAAACAGGCCAATGACCTCACCCTTATCTCAACTAGAGGAAACAGCCTCTCAGATTATGCCGCCTAGACGCCAGCTACCTTTCAAGCGTAGTTCCTCCTTAAGTTCTTCCAGCAGACCCTCAAGCCCTTCGCTAGATCTACCGCCTTTGCCAGAACCGTCTTTCTCCAATAAATCAGGATCTAGTTCAAACAATGTAGTTGTAGGAGAAACCTTCCTATCTAGCGAGAAATCGTCAACACGCTCATTGAGTATACTTGCAAGCAACACATATAATACTAGACAAAATTCTCAACGCCAACGCGACAACATTTCTCAAAACTCCACCGCTTCTAACATTTCACTTCGCAATCAAGCTACTTCAAAAATTCCAGGAGAGGGTAGTACCAAAGATGCTGAGAACCTTTCAGGTTATGTGTCACAACCGATCCACGAGAGAAGAGCGATTCTAAACGACTTCATGATTCAGCACCTGGAGAATGACAACTTCTTGACATTATGCGAGGATGTTTCAGAATGTTGGAGGCGCATTGGTATAGATCAAAGGGTACTTGAACGATGATTTAAGGAGGTAGATGGATGTGAACGATGAACCTTCGAACTTCTTTCTTATTCTGTTGTGTTCTAATTGACAATTTCAACCCACGCATGTAACGTCATTTTATACCATGTATTCCTACAAATTTCCTCATTCAAATCAAGTTTTCGCTCGTTTCAAAATCTATTCCTACAGCTTACTTTAATTTGTTACTTCTTAGCTAACGCTTCTAACTAGGAAATGTGTCTTTCATTACCCAGAGTATCAAGCCCCGTTTTCTGGATTGCTAGTCGGTCCTATAAATAGTTATTACCTACACACTTGGCATCATGATGTTAGACTCACCAACACCCACGTCGGCAACCAGGCCAAAGCAAATTTCACCAGACTCGCCTGTTCCCCTCTCCAGATCCTTCCTTCCTTTCCGGCCAAGATATCACGTACGACCCTTTCTGCATACGTTGTCGGATCCATCATCGGAAAGTCATGTTTCCCCTCTGCTCGTGTTCTGACTTGCTTCTCGATAGGTTGATAGAAGGAGTCCGGGGGAAGAAAGAATTTAGGAACATTGGCGAACCAGTTAGAGCGGATATTACCAGTCGTGACATGAACGAGTTTAACCCCAAGTGGAACCAACTCGATACGCAGTGACGAGGATATCAAATGCAACGCGGCCTTAGAACCACAGTACGCTCCTTTACACACTGTCAGCTAATTCATAACCTCTATACAATACTTTTCCAAGGTTATAACCGTATCTTGTTTGAGATCCAACTCACCTTGAAAAGGTAACCCCAAACACTCCGCCGTACTCCCAATAACCACAATCGTTCCCCTTGCCTTAATCAACATCCTCTGACACTCTTTCACCATCTTCACAGCCCCCCAAACATTGACATCATACATCTTCTTCGCCTCTTCAATATCCGTATCTAGCACTGGCATCGTATACCCGTATCCCGTGCAATTAATCAAATAGTCCAGCGTCCCACTTGTCGCTTTCCTTACTGTTTCTACTGCAGTGTTGATACTCTCGGAGGATGTTACGTCAAGGGAGAGGAGCGTGATGTTAGGGTGCGAAGCTAGAAGAGTCATTTTCGAAGTGTTGCGCGCGGTGGCATAGATGTGGTGGTTAGGGATTGTGGAGAAGGTGAGGGCGAGGGCGGAACCGATGCCATGATCACTGCAGCCAGTTATGAGGATGGACTTTTGGGCCATGGTTGATATATATAGTATCTACTCCAAAAAATTGAAGATTATTTCAAATATCTAAGGAATTCGTAGTAGATTTGATAGAATAGATGTGAATGAAATCCAGCATAACTACCACACTTATTTAACCTCTCCCACCCACCACAACGGACATTCTCATAGCCCCTCAAACACAAACATTGCGTATACCGATTTCCGTTTCATCCATCTCAGCACCACCAATACTTAAAATAACGCGTCCTCCGAAACCCTCATATACCCCCTCCCCCTAAATCCAGCCTAGTAACCCACGCAGCCCTCCAAACCGGTACAATAATTCCCCCGCCTCCCCCGCCCGCCTGATCTACCATAACCATGCTTAACCTTAATCCAACGACGTAGACTCCCTCCCTAGTACTAAAAGCCCTATTTGTCGTAGTATAGTTCCTTTTGTTAGTAGTAGTATAGAATCTATGGCTACTAATGCGATGGTAAGGGAATTGGCTTAGATGTTATGGAGGGATTGGGGTTTAGGTGGTACCCGTGTAAGAACGATCCAAGGGTCCAAGATCAACGAAAGGTCTGGTCTGGATTGGATTGGGCAGGGCCAAGGACAAGGATTTCCATCCCGTCCCCGTCCCCGTCCCCATCCCCATCATCTACCCACCCACCACCCACAACCGAGAAAACCGGTTGCTGAGGTTGTGATGTCATAAGTCTGGTCTGGATGTACATACATAACGGAAGTACCTTTCGCATTTACTTACTATCCTTCATCTATCCACGTTACAACAGATTGCTCTAAACCAATTCAATTAACCAAACAAACCAATACTAGAAATCATTACTCGATTTTTTGTTTTTGTTTTTGAAATCTACAATGTCCCGCGCTATAACCAAAAAACAAGCTGCCCAGCAACAGCTCCAACAACAGGAACAACATGCCAGAGATATAGAAACTCAGGAACATCATGCTAGTGCTAATGCCTCTGTACGCCTTCCTCATCATACCCCCTTCCCCCTCTATCGCCCCACCATCTCCCCAAAAACTAACACCCAACCCCCACCCCTTCACAGGCCGGTCTAAACCTCAACCTCCTCGGCGCCGTCTCCGGCGCCTTCAGCTCCAAGTCCAAAAAAACCACGCACAACAACGCAGACGGAAGTTCCCACAGCGTCGAAGAGCGTGCAGACAATGGGGCCGCGAACGGCGTGGCCCAAGGCCAGGCTAGTGCGTTTGGGAATGCGAGTGCGCAGGAGGGGGGGAGGAAGGTGAAGGGTCGGGAGGTGGGGCAGGGACAGATGCAGCAGAAGCTTGTGAAGGGGAAACAGCAAGTTGATCATTTGGGGATTGAGGGGTGAGTGAGAAGGGGTTAAATGGAAGAAATTTGTTTGTTTTGATATTGGGTGATTATGTAAGATAGTTTAAGAGGATTGATTGATTGTGTTATGGAAATATGGTATTTAAGCACATCGACTCATTCCTTTGACGCCTCGAAGTGCGACTGCAATATGCCATGGGATTGTCCCATGCTTAGAATCTCTTACCCCTTTCAACTTCGCTAAAAGCCCCAAATTCCTGTATTGGCCTAAGATTTCCTTTAATAAGTTCTCGGCTGTGCATCGGGATGATGGGTTGGATGTCCAGCTGAGGCTGGTCTGGCTTCTTTCAATGTTGCCTTGCATGCTTGGATTCCCGCCTTGACTGACACCATCGGCTCCTGGGGTGGAAGGGAAGGGTGATTGAACCTGGGTTACACGCGCAGACCCCAGAACGCCTACCCAGAGGATGTTAACACCGATGACGATGGGGCCTTGACTAGATGCAGAGGCGGATGTGGTTGGAGTTTCACCACGTTTGACTAGGAGACCGCTTATTAGTGCAGGTCGATATTCTACGGTCGAGTTTGTGTTGTGTAAGCGGTGGGATAGAATGATTCCCCAAGATTCATCAGTCATGTCGACCACACGAGCGTCGGGATCGTTACTAGGATCGTTTGTTGATTCGGAGGGTGTTGCGGCCGGAGTGAGACCGGGCTGATCAGGAGATACACCTGGTTGGGGCGTAGTTACCGGAGTGGATGATGTGTTGTTCGTGGTTGTAGAGTTTGAGAGGATTGTCGGAGTAAAATTCAAGCTTGGCGAGACGTCAATGGTTAGGATAGTAATGAAGAGAGTAAGCTGAGTTGGGAGAGAAGCGAGGAAAATCCAGACTAGATCAAGGTGTGTTAGCATTTACTTCCGCACGCAAATGGTGTATTACTTACTGTCAACCTCCTCTCGCTCCATCACTCCCGCTTTGGCGACGCAAACACGCCAGGCCACACGCCGTGATTGGAGGATTTCGATGGTTGTTTGCCAGATCTCTTTTGCCACCTCTACAAAGGGTCTTGCGTTCAGACTGTAAGACACTACTGTCTGAGACTTGCCGCAGTTATCTGACCAAGCCGCCGTGATCCACAGTCCGTCTAGGCTAACGGCATACCCTAGATGCATATATGAATTTTCCCGAAGCAAGTCTTGCGGAGGATCGGCTTGAATTTTGAAGGCGATAGATCTAGGAATAGTCTCTTCAAGCTGGAAGGATGGCGCTGTATATATACTCAAAGGTGTTTTGTCTTCACTCGGAGCGCTAGGCGGGCATCGATCGTATACCTCACGGGCAATATCGAAATAGGTGCGTGAGTCCAGGATTAGGGGCACGTCGAAAGATGCAATGTACTTGATAGGCACAATTTGCAGTACCAAATCCGGTTTTGGTAGATAATCATTTCGAGCTGGAGGTGCTTGGCCGTATGTTTGGAATAGGAGCCAGAATGCAGAACAAAGCTCCCACATGAGACTCGGGGTCTCAAAGGGATCCACCATGTATATGACGAATGCATCAATTTTTTGATTGTCCACTTTGTCGCGCATTTCAGTATGCGATGCGGCGAGCGATTTTCCAAGCTGTACGCATGTATCCCTCAACGCTTTGATTGCGGATCGTGTTGAAACAGGACCCGTGATTGTTGTAGGTACTAGACCGTCTTCGAACTCTGCAATAGAGTTCACTCGAGTATGGCTCCCAAAACGACAGCTTTCATACAGTAATTGAACATTAACCAGAAAGGTCTCTATGCAAGGCCGCAAGGAATCGCTGTTAGGGTATATGCAATACGGAATAATGTTTTTAGATGGGTTTGTTGGAGACAAGCCTAACGGCTCCCAGAAAGATAATGCAGGAGGTAGCAGATCCCAGAGAGCCTCTGCACGGCGAACACGGATATGAGGAGCAGTTATCGGATATATCAAGAAGCCCGGAGAACTTGTTCCATCTGCATTGGTATTTGCCCTACGAGGTGTTGGTCTTGGTTGCCCTTTGGGTGCATGTGCGGGCTCAGGAATAACTTCCTGTATCGATGCAAAGTTTGCTACATTGCAATCCGATGCCTTTGGGAACAATGTCCTAATAGCTTTCTGGAAGACTCTTCCTGGTGTAGGTTGGTTGAACTCGTCTGGTGGGCCACCATATCTGCAGTTTGATGATCCAGAACCGTCTTCATTGAGTACGTCCAAAGTTGCATATACAATTTGTTCAGTGAGTATTTGCGCCACCGCAATGCCATCCTTGCCACTGAGAGCTGGTCTTTCTTCAAGAACATCGATGACTTCGTCCAGTTGTGAATTCGGAGTGCTCGGCTTAGAAGGTATAACTGGGGAGAACAAGGCGATATCGTTACGGGCACTGGGGATGGGAAATTCGCTAGGAGAGGGCAAACCAGCCAACGACCAATCCCACGGATTGGGCTCAAACCAAACGAGGCAGGAATCATCCGTCTGCACCATACTGGAATCTTCGTTCCCCTCCATACCAAAGTTAGATTCGGCAAATGATGTGACGGACACTGGGGTAGCGATGTCATCTGTGCGCCATT
Source organism: Rhytidhysteron rufulum CBS 306.38 (assembly GCA_000467735.1). Lineage (NCBI taxonomy): Eukaryota > Fungi > Ascomycota > Dothideomycetes > Hysteriales > Hysteriaceae > Rhytidhysteron > Rhytidhysteron rufulum. Next base: position 9,619 of record AJFL01000551.1, on the reverse strand, counting down.
TCCGTTTAACGGACACCAAGGGACCTATTGGGAAGAGTTCAGAAGTAGTAGGAAGACCTTCATCCTCTTCTGGCTCTGACAATGCCTCCTCGCTACTCGAGTCGCTGAGATCACTATCGTCTGTCTCAAGGAACTCGACCAGATTGTCTGGATTGGCACTTGCGCCTCCGCGAAGTTTCATGAGTAGAGGAAGTTGCTGTAAGCTAATTGGTCTTCTCTTCGACTTTTTTGCGGGCTTTGCCGTTGACTGCACAGTTTTTGGTCTCTGTGAAGCTTCCTGCTTTTTCTCTTCCTTGATTGGAAAATGAAACCGTCCGTCGCTGTATTTCGCATCTGAAAGGCTGATCTTTTCGTTGAAACTCACGGGATCGAAAATGCTTTCCTTACGCTTTAACGGTGGTTCTACATGATGTATATCTGTTGTATCTTGGGGCGGTAATAATTTCTGTCGAATTAAGCCGGGACTTAATGGTGGGCTAGGTTCGTGAGGAACATTACTCTGCTCTTCAATACGCTCTTTCAATTGTGCAGTATCCAATCCTAAGCCATCTGCAAGGTGGTGTTGCGTGGGTGCATGGCCGTCATGGCCTTGCTCGGTCTTAGGATCGATATCCATATCACCTGCGTCCTCGGCATGATGGACCTCAAGGCCATCAAGTACCGTTGCTATGTTTGAAGATTCAGTTTTAATATTCTGGCCGTCGACAAGTGTATGTTCTGGTGACTGTGCAGGGATCTCAAGGGATTGATTATCCTTCTTGGGATCTGTGCTTTGGGGCAAACCATCCATTTCATCTCCGTCTGGCTCATCGAAGAAGTCGAAGTCGGCTTCTTCTACATTGGTGCCGTCAAACATTTCTTCGTCTATTTCCTCAAAGAGATCATCGTTGTTTCCCTCAAAGGCAGGTGGCAATGCTGGGGAGGTATCTGCGTGGTGGGTTTCTTCGAAAGTCTCAGCGTCTGCTGGGGCGGGTGGGGGCTCAATTGGATGTCCACCCGTCGGGTTGAGTCCACGATCTGAAGCCTGAGAAGGAGCCTGTATGCTCGGAATATCACTACTAGTAGAGACAGCCGGTCCTTGGAGAGCAACGCCGTCGGGAGGAGTTGGGTAGACGCCGGCTACTGCTTGGAGGTCGCCGTATGCCCCCGTACGAGAATATAATGGGGAGGATGGATAATGGCCCATAACTTCGTCTTTATTCTGTGTTGATTCTTCCTCGGCGGTCTTTGCCTTTCGACGCAGCTCCAATGTTTTATCTCGTTCAGGTTTATCAAGAAACCACCGCTGAGCCACATCTAAAGGATCTTGGAAACCAGTTGACTCGGAAGTTTGATACCACTGCAGGGCGTTTTCGGCTACTTGGCCTCCTGGGTGTCGTTGTAAAGAATGACCCTGAAAAGACTGGCCGGAACTGTCATAGAAAAAGCATAATGCAGTTGGCCAGAGTAGTACGCGGGCTGGGTCTGGAACTGAAGGACTAGGGTGTGGTGTTCGTGGTTGAGTCTTTTGTGCTATCCGAATTTTAACCCAGGCGTCTCTGTTCTCGAGATTAGGTAGCATTAATCCCTTTGACTGAAGCCAGCGAATGACTATCCTCTTCCATTTCTCGACCCCCCGATCAGCAGTCTTTTGTCTCTTTTTTTGTGACCTCGCTCGTGTTTCGTCCAATGTAGAGTCTATCCAGGTCTCAAAACTTACTAACCGGGCCAATAGGCCATTTGGAGCAACACGAAGGCACTGGCCGATTAAACCCTGTTGAGCCTCCTGCCCCCGTATACCATCAAGACAATGGATTTCAGGACGGGACACAGAAGACGTACATAGGACGATCGATCCCGCTGTAGTCCAGTGTGCAGTGATACTTGTAAGCCAGGCCATTCTTTCAGAAACCTGGACATTTTCCGTTCCAGGATTCATCTGGTCTGCTATGAACGATATGAATGTGCGGTAGTTTAAAGGTATTACGTCGTGATTATATGATAAGTTGTAAGATACCAGTGCAATGACCGAAGAGATAAAGAACTCATATATTCCATAGTTCTCTTGTTGTTGTTGCTGCTCTGCGCTGAGGGTAGGCGGCTGAGCAGGGCGCGCGTTAGTACCCTGTTGTGTTCGGAGCCCAGCCGGAGTAGATGGTGATGAACCTGAAGATGCCGCTGAAGCCTGTGTGCTTTGATGGGGGATTCTTAGGGGTGCTTTAGCTAACTCTGAAGCTTTCATAACTCCGGATTGCTCCGCTATTCCCCAGTCAGCACTAGATTATACAAGAGCTCGATGCACGCACCTTGAAAAGCATATCCATCAAGAACAGGAGTAGCCGTAGGTATTTGTCCTGCCCTATCTGGAGTTGTCCCTTTGAAGTACCATAGCCATGCTCTACCGGCATCTTGCACAACCAAATGGCCCCGCTGCCAAAACTCTGCCTCCACGGCATGGAGATCTTCCAGTTGTGTCGCTCGGTCATCTATCGCCGGAGATGGTACAGATGTGGTTGCCTTCACAGAGAATGCCTGGTATGCGATAGCCTCAAAGTCCCCCTACAGAGAAGCAAACATTAGCATGGAAGGCTATCCAGTAAGTCCTGCAAACTTACGATAACTTGCGCATTTGTACTACACGTCTTGAGGTATTCCATAGCAAGGACTCTGTTCCCGCTATGGAATCCTCAGATGATATTGGCGTTGTTGAAGCACTCCAGATACGGCAATATGAACCTTCATCAACTCCACCCTTTTTGGCTTGTGATAGACACACGGGTATCAGAAGAGACGCGATGGCTGCGGACAAGAGAGGGTTGGGTTTGATGGAGGCTCTAGGAAGAATGCATGGTATGATGTGATGGTGCGCGAAACGTGCTGGAGATGAGCATCGCTGAGTATCCAATCGGAGATAGGTGCAAGGCGAGCGGGTTCACTGTTGTTTATCTCGTACGTCCAAAAGGATGTTTGCTTGGAGGGGGCAAACCTAGGCGGCGAACATGGTCGCCCAAACAGGGACCAAAAGGGAGGATTGGCGAGAGGGCGCGCAAGGCCGGAATGGGAGGTCTGAGGTCTGAGGTCTGAGGTGTGAAGGCTGCGCGACGAACTTAGGTAGAGGGTCTTGGTGGTTGACAGCACAGACGTCGAACGTCTTTTCGCGGCAAGCAGGGTTGGCAAGTCCGCAGCGAACGGCTCAGATCTGGCTGACCGAACCGGCCCCGGCCTTGGCTCTTGCCTACAGGACTTCGGCACATCTCATGGGAAACGAGGCCTAGCGCTGTATATCAAACACCCACACTAGCTGTATATAATAGGAATTTTATATCATCAATCCCTTGTTTTAAGGCTGAAATAGCTCTTGCAGGCGGGCTTAGTGCCTATTAAAGCAATAATATTCAGTGAGATTGATCAACAAAACCACAGCTAGGGTACTGTTAGGGTATTTTACCAATCATTGGTTAAGAAACGCTTAGATAGCTCTCTTCCCATCGGAAGTGAGAAAATGCTGTAGGTATCCTATCATCTACCTGATCCCGACCCGAAGCTCCGCCAATTTTCCCGCCCACCAGAGAAGAATGATTGAGCTTCGTGAGGCTACACCTACACCTACACCTACGTCTTCTCCCCCCCGCGACCATGAAGATATTAAACTACTCGTCGGTGCCGGTTTGTACACTCTCTAGCTTAAACACTGCCTAGCCTCTTCTAAAATAGCTTATACAGAAAAGAAAGCGATTATTACCATAAGACCATCATTTTGCTAAATGAGTAGAAATATTATAAGATTTCAAGTTTCTGGTTGATTTCCACCTTTCTATTTGCTACCCTGTAAAAAGCTCTGTTGGAATAAGGCATCGCTAGGGGCTCATAAGAGCTTGTCTTCTTTGGTCCTGTAGAAGGGAGGATAGCGGATTACCTAGTAACTGCAAAATTTGATACCCCTGATATATATGTCGACAACATTCAAACACGAAGGAGGTAAGCTAGATTTCTTCTGCGGATTACTATTATTTAAAGCGCAAGCCTAACTAGCTTAAAATAGTAGTTTTGCCTTCTTTTACGAACCTTGGTAAATCTCAGCATAATATTTTAGGCTTTAGGCTGCAAATATAAAGGAAAGAAAGGTTTTAGGTAATGGTGGTAATACGATTGCTATTAGAGAGCCCGAGTTTATATTTACACCGGCGAAGAAAGAGAGGAGGAGGATGAAGGTAGAGGATAGAGAGATAATCAGAAAGATAGGAGGAGTGCTAGTAGAATCGTTTCTAAGATGTAATAGAAGGATGTTAGTCGCTGCAATAAAAATAATGATACTCTTTTTTTCACGCTCACACACCAAGCTATATGGAAGGCGTGAATTGATTGAATGCAAGCTGACATAACCAATGCGCCTTGATCCGGGAATTGCCTTAACCAGTAGTCAGAAATGTTGTCATCTTGTCTAAAGGCCCTGCATTGGCCGTGAGTGCAGGGAAGAAATAGTGCATGTATGTACCTGGCCTCGGCACCTGAACAACTTAGAGAAGGCAATCTTAGAGCGAGAAAAATGCGATTACCTAGGTAGCTTCTACATGATAATAATAATAATCGTACACGCACGAATGCAAATAATCACACTCCGATGCGACATGCCGTCCTACCTAACCATCCTATCTACCCTCGGATTACCCCTCCTCTCTCTCCCCTCTCTGCCCAGGCGAGGCCCCACCGGCGCAAGAGTCGCGGAATTCCAAGTGGTCATTGGAACAAGATAAACCTACTAGTTGAGAATTATTTCCCACGATTGCGTACGGATCTTGTTGCCGCTTCTGGTAGAGTAGAGTCGGTAATTGGTCGGTCGGCGGGCGGGTTGAGTGCGCGGAAACGAAAAGCTGGGCGTGGCTCGCAAAAATCCCCTGTCGGAATTATCGTCAGTGGTCCAATTGTCGACGTCCATTATCTCAGCAGCGGTCGCCGGCCCCCGGGGGTTCTCTTCACGCCATCACCGCCTAGTTTATCTTCCTTCACCACCACCTTCCTCCATCACCGCCTTTCTCTTCTTCTGCTCTCTCACCTCGACCGCGCCGTCCTTCTTCTTGCTGTCAATAATCGGCTTCTTCTCTGTCAAATCCTTAGCGACTTAAACCCCGGGACCCGCCTCCAATCGCTCGCACTTCCAATCCTCGCTCCTCCCCCGATTTATTTCACTTCAAACCACCTGGCAACATGTCTGACAAGGAATACACCTACTCCGATGTCTCTGAACACAGCACCAAGAAGGACCTCTTCATCGTCGTTCACGACAAGGTCTACAATACCTCGAGTTTCGTAGACGAGCACCCGTATGTGCTGCCTTCCATTTCACATACCCCACATTGGCCTTGTGCCATCCGGAGAACGGGTCGGGCGGGCATCTTTTTTCGATACTACCCCCCTCAATCCGCATATTCTCGAGCCAATCCCTCCAATACACATTCTAGAAATCTCGCTAACACTTTTTCCTACCTGACAGGGGTGGTGAGGAAGTCCTCCTCGACGTCGGTGGTCAAGATGCAACCGAGGCCTTCGAGGATGTAGGACACTCGGACGAAGCCCGTGAGATCCTTGAGGGCCTACTCGTCGGAAAGCTAAAGCGCCAGGTAAATTCTTTTTCCCTCCACCTCCCGAGACAGCTTCCGCTGCCAATACATCTTACTCCGAGTACCGAGTCCGGTGGTCGGCCGAGCCAAGTTTTGATGGAAACATCCACGGAACAAATTCCGCTTTGGCTGTGAACCAGCAAGAGAGGAAGACAATCGAACACTCTTCATTGGATCATTTACATTTTGGATATTAATGTTCATTGCTAATTTTCGAAATTTAACAGGAGGGCGACCCAAAGCCGAAATCCTACGACACCTCCGGCGGCCTCTCCACAACCACCGACTCTGCCGGTATGGGCGTCGGCCTTTATGCCGTCATCCTCATTGGTGGTGTCCTTGCCTTCGCCGCATACAAGTTCCTCCAGACGCAGCAGGAAAACCAGTAAACATTTACGCCCGTCAAGAACCTTTGAATTTTTTCCATTAGAATATAGGCATCGGGGTGTAAATGCAAGGGATACTCTCATCGTCATCATCATGAAGATCTTCTTTTGAGTACGAAATGCCACATGGTTCCATTAGAACTGTGAAAGCGTCAAGACAAGAGGGAGGTATTGGTGAAGAGAGAGAGGAGGGGGTAGAGCACATGTGTATGGGAACATACCCATTTCCATACTCATATTCCCAAAGTCATGAGGGTTGTTTAATAGATATTCTCTTTTCTTCTTTTCTTGGATTGGAAAACATACTTTCCACTTGGATTCTTCTTCCCATGTGAAGTTTATGATATTTAGCGGTTATGTTTGTACCCCACTTTCTAACATGGATAAGCATTTCCATTCATCCATTGCTATCTTGTGCTGATGGACATCTTCCATCTTCTGCTTTGTGATTCCATCGTTATCATACCCCGCCCTCATTGAACTAAAGCAATACCTACCTAGGTAGGATCCCACATCATTAGCACTTCCTCCTTCTCTACTTGGCTGCCTAAATAGGTTAGTATCCCGGTAATCAAGGGATCTGATACGCGTATAGGTAAATAGATGAGTGATTGATTAAACAGATGGTTCCTATTCTAGTTTCGATAAGACAGATGGTTGATTGGTGTGGTTACGATGGTGTAAAGATAGCATGGTTATGAAAGGTGTTTGATATACGATGTTGTCTATGGAATGCAGCAATAACGTCACTTTAGTGTTAGAGTGGTAATTAGCAATCTGAAACTAGTGATACGTATTGAGATTGATGTTTTCTGAGTTAATTATGTTTATGTTTATGTTTTACTCTTGCTATGCTTTTCTCTGGTCTATATAGAGTATTACCCACCACCCCTAATTACCAACTTAAAACCCCGTAAATAACTTTTGAGAAAAATGCAGGAAAAAATGCCATGCAATTTTCGTCTTGAAATGCAATTTAAACGTATGGATGGATGGATGGATGGATGAAAGGGTAAGTTCCAATGCCAGACTCCAAGTACCATCACCCAGATAACAAACGCCTTGCTATGCATGCGGTGGAATAAGAATACCGTATATGCCAGTCTTTGAATCCAATTTTCACAATGCACTTTTAGGATCCGAGGATCTTCGTTCTCATCCATTCGCTTGTTCCTACGCCGAGATTCAATCCGTTCCTTGCCCACCATCTCTTGACTTCATCGCCTCTAACTCCCTCTACCCCATCTTCAAGCGCTTCTTCAATGTCACACGTCTTGTATTCTACCCTTAATCCGCTTCGCTTCCACCATTCCAAGACGTCCGCATGGCCCATTTTGGTTGCTCCTACAAGAACTTGATTGTCAAACAACATTTTCTCGCCGCGGAGTTTACGCCAAAAATCGAGAATATGTGTGTGTCCGTGGGTGGAGGCGAGTTTGGCAACGGTATCTTCGTTTGGGAAGGCAATACCTGAGGTAGTCCACCATCGGAGGGTAGGGAGAGAGCCGGACTGGGTGGCGTAGGAGATAGATTTACCCACTTTAAGGCGGAGGGGTTGGCGAGAGGGAACGGCAGATTGGTCGGGTTCAAAGGGAGAGGCGGTGCGTTGGGAGGACTTAGAAGTTGTTGATGAAGGATTACGCTGGTCGGGGTCGGTGGTACCATGCTTCTTCCACCATTCTAGGACTGCGATATTACCTACGCTGCTAGCTTGTTCGAGGGCAGCCTCGGTGTACTTGAGCGAAAGGCCAGACTCGTACCACCAGTCCAGCACGTGTAGGAAGCCTGCACGGCTGGCATTATCCATAGCTTCGGCGGTGTATTCTTTGGTTAGGAAAGTCGGGGATGTGCGCCAATACTCGAGGATCTCTGTTTTGCCGAAGATGGAGGAGGCTTTGACAGGAAGGAAAGTATGTCCGAAGGTAGACCAAAAAAGTTCTTGATGGTGCGTCTCAAGGTAGGAGAGAACCGAGAGCATTGAGAATCGCATGATAAGCTTAATGCAGAGACGAGAAAGGCGACTGGGCTTTTCTGCGTTTATAAGAGCAATTACTTCACTAGCGGTTCCAACCAGCAACGTCCACTCGAGCTTCTCCATCAAGGTTTGGGGACCCGCTTCGCTGTTTGCTTGACGCCATTCTGAGGGAGTGTGAATCGATGTGTGGATATTGAGTGCGGTAGCAAGTTCCCAATCACCGGTGAAGTCGAGAATCATTGACCATAATTCCGGAGGCAGGGTCGAGCCGTGGCTTTGTGTGGGTTTCAGGGTCGATGTGTGGGGTAGCGCAACATCAAGATCACGTCCGACCGTCATCAGATCTATCTGTGTTTGAACCGACTCGGTGAACGCATTGACACCTTCCCAATTGAGTTGTTTCCGGCGACCAGAATCGAAAGTCCAAAGCAATGGGGGCAAAACACGAATCCAGTTCCATTTCCTCCTTATCTTGGTGATTTGTTTCTTGCTCATAGGATTTTCCCACATCAGCGTCGACATGGCTGGTATCAGCAGTATCTTCTTAGAAACATCCCAGCTCCGAAGAATATCAAGGTGTAGGCTGCTGGTCATGCCGTGAAGCATGCGGGCAAGGTTGTCGGCGTCAATGGGGGCAAGGATGAGCATATCTGCCCAAGCACAGAGCTGGGCAGCAGTCTGCTGGCATTCTGCAAATTCTTCTGCGGACTGTGTGTGTTCTTCGTCAAAGTACACGATTCGAGCGTAGCCAGGGGAGTGTGGGTTGAGGCTATGGAGAGGGCGGTTTTCGTCGGGATGGTGGCGGCTGTTAGCTATCGCATGAACTCGAACATTTTCAAAGAGCAAAAGTCGCTTTAAGATGTCGACGGTAAAGGCAATGGTGGCGGAGTTGGTGGCGGCAATAAGGACATTCAGACATGGTCCATGGTCGAGGGTAGGCATTATGGTGACAGAGGGTTGTTTGCTGTTGTACCGCGGTGGAGATGTTTTTGCTGGTGGTTGATTAAATAATGTTGATGCGTTGGCTCAGGTATGCGCGGTCTGTGATTGGTCGGCAGCGGGACCCAAGTCAGGTGAGTTGGATGTAGTCATGATGATGGAGGAGGAGGAGGGGAGCGGTATGAGCGAGCCTGCGATCTTGGACACACATAAGCTGTATAACATTGTTTTTGGTGGTGGGTTGACGTTGCTGGAGGAATCTCTCGTAGTGTACAGAGTACGGAGCAGGTAGGTGGATTGGATCGTTTGCAACAGCAAGAAGGCGCAGAAAAAGCAGCACAGGGCATAAAGATTGGAAGATGGTCCAGGGGGAAGATAGGTATGTCGTCGGAGACTCATGCCTGGTGCAAAGGGTGCAAAGCACTCGGCTCCCTCGGGCGGCAGGAGGAAGCGTTCGGGTATCTAATGCAGACGCTGCATATTTTCATACGGCGATGGCAAGACGTTCTAAAGGGTTCCAAAGGCAGGCTGCTGTTGTGGCGTTGGCGTCAATACAGAGCTTAATCCAGGCACTCAGTTCCTTTGTCAGCAGCCGTCGGGACCGAACGAGACCCGCCGCCGCCTGTCGGATGGAGCCATGCCCAGGTGGACCGTGGCCCATGGCAGCGAGTGTGGCCTGAAAAACATGGTCTGATGATATAATGCTCGAGCCACACCCAGGC
>AJFL01000550.1:0-17862 GCA_000467735.1 Rhytidhysteron rufulum CBS 306.38 | reverse complement strand
CAATTCTCTGCGCATCTGCCAGCTTCACATGTCTTGCGGATCAAAGAACCAACGATGAATAAAAGCACACCAGAGACCACTTGAAATGTGCTGTTCACGTAACCGGCTTCGGCGAGGGTTAGGTTGCTGACAACCTGCAAGAAGGAGGTGAAGTAGCTGGCCCAGCAGTAGTATGAAATTTGATAGGTCATATCAATGAGACAAGCGCCGATGACAGTTCTATCGAGAAGAAAGCTTCCTCTAAGGAATGGAGTCGGGGCTAGGTATGTTTCATACAAGGCGAACAGGGCGAGCAAGACGAATCCCACTACTATCATGGCAATGATGTAGTCAGATTTCCAGCCCTTCGGAGCGGATGATGCGAGAGTGAACGGCAGTAAGAAGATCGTGAGCCCGCCTGCAAACAAGACGACTCCTGCGACTATTGATTAAGAAGAAAATCAGTATTTCTTGTGTCTGAAGAGCAATTCGGAGCCCACTCACCATCGAAGTCTACAATGTAATGCCAGATGATTTGCATGATAGTGCGACTACTTCCTTCTCTTAGGATAACCCCCTGTCGTTTAGCCTTGCGAAGGTTTAACTTCAACATAACGAACAAAGGGAGGGTTACTGCGGGCACGATAATCGCGAAGCAGCCGAAACCCCATCGCCAGTTAACATTGTTGTAAAATCCCTCGGCAGCCTTCGATCCAGCAAATGCTGTAATCATATACGGAGACGAGGTGAATGCAAAAGCTAAACCTCGATTCTTCAGTGATGTCGCATCGGCTGCAAGCACAGCTACGGTATATATGACTCCCGCGAAACCGATAGAATAGAAAACCTAACATTTACCCAACCGTTAGTACATCTCCGAGCATGGAATGTGAACTCAGGTTTCGTTTACCTGCGCAGCACAAAATGTGGCTAGATTATGGGACGTGGCCATCAAAATCACACCAAGAGTAGAAGAGGCTACCATGAGAAGGAATCCTTCTGCACGACCCCACAGGTCGAGTAATTTGGCCATTGGAATGTACACTGCAGCAGTCATTGCATCTGCTACAATACCAATGACTGTCAGGAGCGAATGGGACTGAAAATCGCTGGTGGCATATGGTATCAAGCTAGCCAAAATATTGAGTCTGAATCCATTAGTCAAGAAGATGATCCAGATACTGTTACCGTTAGTAATATTACATGCGCAAGTAGAGGATAGCGACTTACTTGATCAATAATGCAGCCAGTGATAGTTTACTCCAAGATAGAGTGACGGCTTCGATTTTCTGCACACCACGTTGCGCATCCGGAGAAGGTTCAGCATCATTGATACGTTTGGCAGCCGCTATATCATCGACATCAATGGTTTCTCTTGGTGGGGTCGCAGTGGTGACCTCAGGAGTCTCGGGATCTTGGGCCAGTGAACGTCTAAGGCCATGTTGGATTTTGTTCAACGACATATTTGTTCGAACCGCAGAGAATTGATGGAGCACATCAGGTGGACCTCGTGAAAGAAGGATACCATTTAACCAGTTGGGTGGATGTAGATCATTAAGTCCAGACAGCATTGGCATCTGATAAGAATTAGATAGATGGCAGATTTTTATCTTGTCTAATCTGATCTAGGATCTAACGCCGCAGTGTTACGTAAATTCCCGTTCGTATTGTACGAAACAGTAGATAGTCAGCCCATTCGTATCACTATATGGGTCTCATGCAGGGCATAGTCAATGCTAGCGGGAATAGGATGTCGCTAATTGGTTTATGTACATGTAAAGTATGCCTCTAATCACTGTTATCACACACCATCGTAACCTTAACTTTATGTTTGTCTACGGAACTTCCCGGGTCATGTCTGACATACTATGTTAGTCTACTTGGCGAGAGGGATCCAGGTGATCGAGACGCTTAAACCCGGAACATCGCCGCCAAATCGCCTTTTCTAGAGCACAGTTCTAACACCATAACAGCGCCACTCGTCGATTATGCGCGATTTCGGAGTGTTCTGCATATTTCATTCGCTTACATAGAGGAGAGTATGTGATGAAGATGTAAAAGAGACATTTTTTTTTGGTCACACGTTTACCAAGCCCCTTATTCAATTAGTGCTTACATCAATCTCGGTCACTGAACTCAACAAGGTCGACGATGCTGTTAGGGGGACTCCTCATTCCACTGTGGAATATCTAATCATGCGTATGATTCTCTCGGGATAAAGGGTGGTGTTTGTAGGCTAGGTGAGTGCCCAGATGTAAGCGTATACAAAATTTTTGAAATCGCAGGTGACTATGGACTTTGAGGTTTTACCAGCGCGTACATTCTACTTTAAAATTATATAATGCATAGCTTTAAATGGGCAAACATCTCTCTTAACACTCTATTTGCCCCTTGCTTATTACAGACCTAGCATTGCAAATATATAGTAGAATGTTCAGGTATTATTTTTAACCATGCATATGCACTCTTTGAACTTAGCTACAAGAATGCCTCTTTCCTGGATATCATTCATTCAATAAATATACTACATCATGGTATTGGTTACTCAAGAGAAGATCATTTGCCTAATATCTATTTATCTCCATGCATCATCTTAAGCGTAAATAAGGAGGGTTTAATTTTACCGGTCGTAGAAACCCCGCGAACGCATATAATATTTTAATGATAGAACGTCATCCCTTCATCCAGCTTCCAATGAAATAGCTTCCTGTAAATTTTACGTCGGCACTTAAGTGAATCACTGCAAGGGGGGAACAAGCTTCGAGAATTAAATAAATCATATACGGATCTACGTATTGCCAACACCCCACTCCCTCCTTTCTGACTTTACATCCAAAGTCTCTTCAATCATGCTTCATTTTACTTCAGGAATATTTACATTGTTTGCAGTCGTAGCTTCGACGTCTGCGGAATGCACTCGTGAAGGTCTACTTGCTGCGGCCAACAGCTACATAGCCGCCCAATCCAGCGGAAAACTCGATGATCTAAAGCTCGCAACCACCAACTTCACATACCAAGAAAACAACAAAGCCAAAGATGTCAAAACGGGTGTTCTTTCCCAGTCACTGAAAATCGACCTCAATCGTTCCACCGCCGATACCACAGCGTGCGCGAGCTATACGAATCTTATTTCGACTTCCGGATCGAAACCCTACGTTATCTCAACGCAAATTAGGCATATCGGTGACGATACTAGCACAATTGCAGTAATCGATACCATCGCTGCTACAACCGGCTCTCTATTTTTCGATGCGAAGAAGACCCTCGATTACATCTCCAAGGAAAACTGGGGCGTTCTACCAGATACACCACGCGCGACTCGTGAGCAACTCAAGAGTTATGGAGATGCATATCTGGACATGTGGACGGATGCAAAAGCTGCAGATAAGATTCCATGGGGCACTGATTGCGAGAGAGTGGAAGGTTCGAGGTTGACTAAACCTTGTGGTGGACAATTGCCGAGAGGGGGTAGTGCAAAGAATAATGGGAATCGAAGGTATGTTATTGATGAGGCTATTGGGTCGGTTGATGTGCTTTGTTCGTTTGACTCTTTGGGGAATATGCCGGATAGTCACGAGATTAGGATTGAAGGGGGAAAGGTGAAATATGTACACACTGTGACTGTTTAAAGATTCGAAAGGATATGGGGTTCGTGAATCATAATCCAGATAGTATAACTGTGATATGCTTGAGTTTTAATATATTGGTGTGTGTAACATATTACTGACGCCGGTTGAAACGGCAGATTGACTTGTATTGAAGATCATACACTAATTGTTACTGGTACCTATCTTTTCAGCCAAACCATCGATATCAACACTAGTCATCCTGAACTTTCCTTTGTTGCGATATCTCTAGTTTCGAAGTCATTGTATTGGGTGCAAGTCAAACGTCGCGATCGATAACCAAGGTAGGTCAACCATATGCTAAGTATATACCTCCCTTACTACATACAGCTCGAGTCCCCTGCGAAAGAACTTCCTTATGGTCCAAAAAGGTGATCAAGTCCGATACTTGAATTCAAGATCACGATCGCCAGTTGCCTTCTTCCGGACATCATCCTTCTCCCCCGCTAAAATTTGATCCTTTTCTTTATTCATCCTCCGAAGATAAATCAAATGAATCGCGATCAGCACTTCTGCCACGAATATTGCCCCCAGAGAGAACCTGTTTCTCAACACATAAGGTGATGTACGATAGATCTGCTCGGCTACAGCACCAGCAGAATTACCGATAGTTTGCTGTATGCCGATGGCCGTGGCGCGACGGTATTGGGGTGCCATGTTGATATTCAGCCAGGCAAGGTTTAGACCAGTACCGTTGTAGACGGCTATGGTACAGACAAAGCAAGCGAAGTATTTGACGGCGTTGTTGTGCACCCCTATAAGAAGCGCATACCCGATTGCACCAATGAAGTTAGTAAGGGGAAGAAACTGAATCGATCGTAAGCTATTTTGTATTCTAGACCAAGTTCTTTGGAACTTACATTGCCACATTTCCCGGTTTTATCGGATAGCAATGCGAATGTAAAGAAACCAATGGCACCTAGGACGTACACTGGAATAGTTAAGTAGTTACTTGCCAGTGAACTGTATTCCATTCCATGGAGAATGGATGAGAGAAAGGTTCCGAAGCCGTTTGTAAGAATGTTCTGGCAAAACTGTGTCCCTGCACTATAAGGAAGTCAGATCAATGATTTAATCTAGATGAATGATGAATGGCATACCAAAGCCAAGTTTTGGGATCCCGGAATGCCAATTTGATTTCATTCCAATCGAACTCATCGTTGCCCAGTTATCTCAGCTGACGGATACTCAACTGGAGACCGAGCTTCATGCATTGACTAGCGAGGCTGCTAGCACACTGAAGAGTCAGGGTTTCAGTGACCAGTAAATCCAGTTTGAGATGTACCTCAATCTGAGATACAAAGGTACTAATAGTTCACTGATGATTCGTAAACCAGAGAGATCTTGGGATTTCTCTCGCAATTTGATTGAACATTACCACCACGAATTCGGTTTTACCCTGGACCGTGGAATTCTCGTCGAGGATGTCAGAGTGCGTGCGCTTGGAAGGACGGCAGGATTGGACATCCAAAGCGTATCGAAAGCTTTGAAAGCTGTCGATATTAATACTATCGGTGCAAAGAAAAGTGTCAAAATGACTGCGCTTTATACTGGATCAGCATGGCGTGAAGTACCCCTCTACAAACTCGAGGACCTAGCTGCTAGAGACCGGGTGATTGGACCATCCATTATTCTTGATCAAACACAAACGATTCTCGTTTAACCAAACTGGACAGCAATACTCTTACCTCGACATTTGATCCTTGAAAAAATACCAATCATGCCCGAATCAGATAGCAGTGTTCGTCCAAGGTCTGAAGAAGACCCTGAAGCAGTGGACCCCATCCAGCTTTCCGTCTTCGGTCATCGCTTCATGAGTATTGCTGAACAAATGGGTCGTTCCTTACAACTCACCTCAGTATCCGTCAATATCATAGAACGACTTAATTACTCATGCGCGATATTCTCTCCATCCGGCGGGCTGGTGGCCAACGATCCACATATACCATGCCATCTAGGTGCTATGAGTTATGCCGTAGCATATTAAGCTGAAAAGTACGGAAATACCTTGAAACCAGGCGACGTGCTTGTTTCCAATCATCCTGCTGCTGATGGATCCCATTTATCTGATGTAACAGTCATCACACCTGTCATTGATGAAAACACAAATGATGCCCTATTTTGGGCTGCATCCCGAGCACATCATGCCGACATTGGTGGCATCGCAGTTGGATCCATGCCGCCACACTCAAAGGAAATTTGGCAAGAGGGTGCCTCCTTAATGTCTTTCAAGCTAGTTGACGGTGGGGTCTTTGATGAGGAAGGACTCTGGGAAGTCATGGTTGATAAGCCAGCCAGTTATCCTGGATGCACGGGTACACGAACATGGAATGATAATGTCAGCGACCTCAAAGCCCAGATTGCTGCAAATAACAAGGGCATCAAGCTTATTCAAGAATGCATAGCAGAGTATGGACTGGGAACTGTTCAGGTATAGTACCATATCATTGAAAGCAGAAGAATTGTTGCTAAACATCGATCTTATGAATGGTTCTGCCACTTTTGACTTCACTGGAACCAGTCGTGAGGTATATGGTAACCTCAACGCACCACGCGCAATCACATTCAGTGCCATCATATATGTCCTGCGTTCTTTGGTGAAAGAGGATATTCCACTGAATCAAGGCTGTCTGGCACCGATCAAAGTCATTCTTCCACATGGTACTATACTTTCACCGTCCCATGGGGCAGCCACTGTAGGTGGTAACGTTGAAACATCTCAGCGTGTAACTGATTTAGTTCTCCGCGCTTTCCAAGCTGCTGCGGCTAGTCAGGGAACGTGCAATAATTTAACGTTTGGATATGGCGGCGAAATCGCGAATGGAAAACCAGCGCCTGGTTTCGGATACTATGAGGTAAGTAAAGCCATACGGTGTTTCCAAATCTACGAAGTCTTCTCTAACCCATTACCGCAGACTATCGCTGGTGGAGCAGGAGCCGGTCCAACGTGGCCAGGTCAATCCGGCGTTCATGTCCATATGACGAACACTCGAATAACAGATCCAGAATCTCTCGAACGACGGTATCCCTGTATTCTTCACGAATTCAGCATCCGACCAGAGTCAGGAGGAAAAGGTCAAAACCCAGGAGGTAACGGATGTGTGCGTGATATCGAATTCCGACGTCCAGTGGATGTAAGTGTTCTTAGTGAACGACGTACAGTGAGACCATTTGGACTCTGTGGGGGTGAGCCTGGATTGCCTGGGGAGAATATTTGGTTAAGGAAGGATGAGTTTGGGTTCAGGAAAATTAACCTTGGGGCGAAGAATACTTGTAGGATGGAGAAGGGTGATCAGATCATCATTAGTAAGTGATTTGCTAATTACCAAAACAAATTGACGACCTAACATTAAAATCTAGGGAGTCCTGGCGGTGGTGCGTATGGAAAAGCTTAGGATCAAAGAGGGGTATGGAAACATGGGCTATTGAATAGGAGCCCATATATTGATTTACATATGAATACCACTTGCGATTTTAATATCAACACTAGAGAAATTAATCTAGATGAAATCCACAACTTCTATTCCCAAATGCAAAGACAACCAGTCCCTATCTATACTGCGGTAGACATGATAACACTCAGACTATGACCTTCCTCACTATCACAGTTCGGGACCACCAAATCCGTACCATTGAATCCCGTTGCCCGGAGAACATCTGTCCAATCCGCCAGGCTCAAGCATGGTGTCAGCTTCCGATTTTCTTCAATGCCTATCACTAAAATCAGCACTCGACCTTGGGGAGGAACGTCGAATTATACATACCAAGCCACCACCCAGTCAACACCCCAAAAATGAAAGAGATATCCAAAGCATCTTTTGTTCCCTCGACCATAATAACTTTACCGCCGGGCTTCAGCAATTGTCTGACATGAGTCATAGTCCGCGTCATATCCTTGGTTGCGTGTAAACACTGACTCGCAAGTACGAGATCGTACTTCTCAGTTTCAAATCCCTGGGATGAAGGCGTTTCCTCAATGTCCAGCTTCTTGAACGCCATGTTCGAAACATGAGACTTGAACGTATCCTTAGCTTGCTTGAAAAATCCAGCTGAGATATCGGTGTATGTGTAATGACCGAACGCTGATCCTTCGCTTCTTTCAAATTCGGATATTACACGGAACATTGCTTTGGTCGTAGCTCCGGTCCCAGCGCCAATCTCAAGGATATTCAACGGGTTCGACTTTGTTAATTCTCGTCGTACGAGGATCTCAACTTGCGGGTAACATGGAGATGTGTGAACGTTGTTCGGATAGTATTCGAAGAGAAGTTTGTCTTGCAACATGATCTGCAAAGGCTGAGTCTGTTCCCGAATAATAGGCATGATCTTTTTACCGATTCGAGATAACAAAGCACCATCGACGCTTGAGCTTGCAACATCGGTTTCCAGTGACATCATATCCTCATCTGGGAGATCATTCAGAGAATTCAGGCTAGTCTCATGTTGCATCCAGTTGTAATATCGTTGGAAATGTGGTGCAAGTTGTCGGACTTCGGATTTTGAGACGTTTTCAAGTACTTGTTGGATGTACAGAAGCACCAAGGTATTCAACTGATGTTTCAATGACATCTCGGATATAGGAGCCTTACGACTCAAGTAGTTGCGTAACTGTTCCATCGTGAATGACGCACACTCCGGTTGCCATTTCGGTAAAGGAATCAAATCAAAACCAGCACCTGGTAAGGACTGAAATAGTGATTCATTCCCTGCCACTGCAGCGGCAAGTAACCCTCGTAGATCTTCCGTCTATTTGATGATTAGCTTATCCATTGAGAAATAGGCGAATACTTACATTTGGCGGCAGAACTATATTGAAGTGACTGCCAGAGCTCTTCGCCATTCGAATGTTCTGCCGTGCAACCAGATCTGCCCATCCATGAGGTCTTATTGGGCCTCTCCTTCCAGCAAAGAATTTAGTGATTCCACTACCGAATTTGTTATTCTTGATCAAAGTCTCTCTTAAACCATCAATGCCTTCAGAGGCCCAAATCAGATAGACTTTGGGTTGGAAAGAACCCAACAAGGGTGTCGGCGTATACCGAGAAACTGCTCGAACGGATGAGCGGAAGTGATCCACAAGCCATGCAGGAGTTGCTCCTCCATCTTCACCCACAGCACCGGAGCTTGCAACAAGATCTAGGACATCTTCGGGAAGTGCATCGTATACGTTTCGAGATGGAGTGTCGATACATATCAATGTTTCCACTGATTGCTTATCTTGAATCAAGATTTTGGCAGCCTCGTAGGCGTAGTATCCACCACTTGAATAACCACCCAGATGGTACGGTCCTTGTGGTTGGGAGGTTCTGATTTCTTGTAACCACAGATTAACGATATCTGGAATTGAAATGTTCGAAACCACGCCCTTTTTTAAGTGAGGACTATTCAACCCGTAAACACAAAGCTTTTTGTCGATTATTGGAATGCGTGAATACACACTGGCGGTACCGCTTCCATCTGGGAAGAGGAAGAGCTTCTTAGTACACGAATTTGGGTCCCCCTGTAAGACCACACTGAGTTTCGGTGTTACCGTTTGTGATGGTTTAGGCTTATCCTCTACAAGAGGAGGGGGTGTTCGGGCAGATGGAGCAGATTTGAAAAGCTCCTTTTCAACCAATTCGAGTGTGTTTGCATTCATGAAGAAATTGGGATCAAGATCAACTCCGATACTATCTCTTAAAGCTTCAACGATTTCTAGGGTCATTAGTGAATCTAGACCCAAGTCAAACAGATCATCCGAGGGCAATAGTTCAGTCGCTTGAATACCCATTTGTTCTGCAATTATCTTCCGAACCACTGCTTTCTGTGTTAAGATATCTTCATCTGCTTTATCGGATATTGGATCTATGTCGATTGTAGGCAAAGAATGTTTCTGGTTTGGTAGTGGCAATGGCTTTGGTACTGTTACATGAGATTGAGGGTGTAGTTTTGCTGAGACACTCTGGATGTAATTCTCTAACTTTCCAAAGGTCGCATGGGTTTCGAAGAGATTAGAGGGAAGGGAATCCAGGTGAAATTCTTCGCGAAAGCGATCAGTGATAGTGAGAGTGAGTAAAGAATCGATACCAAGATCGACAAGTTCAGTATCCTCATGAATATCTTCAACCGCAACTCCAGTTTCTTCGCCAATAATTGTAGCAATGCCTGCCAATGGCGGTTCATCTTGCGGAGTGGGTGGCGTGTAGGTTGTCGGCGAGGCTGATCCCGATGAAGTTGGTGAATCCGATTCTCGATGCTGGCTGACTTCAATTGTCGGTCTGTTGGGTACCCTCTGTGTCTCGTGGTGTTTCTGGCTTCCTCCTGGGGGTAGTACTCGATTGATGATCGAGCGCGGCAACAACTGGAATTTGAGACCGTCTACCTTCCCAACGATTTGGTCGCCAGATAAGATATAACATTCAGCATTGACAGTGGATCCATGGTCTTCAATCCGGACATAGCTCTTGTAGCGTCCAGTGGGATCTATCTTGTCAGCCAGTCGAAAGTTCGCCCAGCCTGGGGAGATATACACGGCTCTGTCCGAGCCTTGCCGTAGTCCATTGATTAAGAAGCCTGCGACATGGGCGAGACCATCCATCCAATATGGGCAGCATGAGTAACCAGTGCTATCATCTCCTTGATAAAGTTCCACAGTGGCCAGTCCTTGCAGCTGAGTTTCATCAACCAAGACTTCCTTCATGCTCCGGAATTTATCGCCATAGACGACGACATTGTCGAAGAGTCTGTAAACCAAACCCTCGAGAAGCTTTTGGGATAAACCCCTGAAGAGTTTGGCTTCAAGGCTACCGATGCTGTCAAGAACCTGCGCCTGTTCTCTGGACCATTCAGCAAGCCAATCCTGCTTTTTCTCGAAGTAAACTTGGCATTGTGCATGCACTTGGGTTTCACCCTCGGGACTCTTGGTTTCAAATCGAAGTTTGGTGCGTTTATCGTGAAGATCGGTATGCGCAACAATTCGCAGGATCAAAGATGCTGAAGTCCTAGAATGAGGAGCGATGATCGGCTTATGGATATCTAAAGTCGCCACACATGGTCGGGAGTTTGGCTGGATTTCAAATTCCTTCTTACTAAGGTATTCGCCGATTGTGAGAGCAATATCGGTATAGAGTGACTGAGATTCACATTAGTATTGATTCACATATTTCCGGTGCAAGGACTTACGGCAGGGCAGAGGTAGGATTCATTCATCATGTGACCTTGCATGATCTCATAGAGATGCGGTTCTAATAAATTCGTTTCGAATGAAAGTAACAAGAAGTCGTCTTGGATGGACCGAGATGTCAATTTATGAACCGACTTCGAGGATATCGCAACATCAAGCTTGGACACCGTTGGTTGTTTTGATTCAACCACCTTCTCGACAATCTCCGGTGCTACTTTCTTCTTCCGTGGCAGCCAATAATACTGCTCATCAAGCGCGTAGAAAGGGGTGTTCAGAAGTCGTTGCTGGCCTACATATTCACGGTGGTATTCAGCCCAATCAATGTTATGACCAAAGGAATGTAGAAGGCTGATGGCCTTTGGCGCCGTGGTCCATATACTCTCGTCTTTTCTCATGAATGGAATCGCTCGGGTTTTCGATCCGAACGTTGTCTTCACCATGGAGGTACAGATAGCATGGGGACCAATCTCCAACCAGATAGATTTTGCTCCTTGAGAATCACTTGATAATGCAGTATTGAAGTCCACGGTACCTCGAGTGTGTCGCTTGAGATAGTCAGGCCCGAGTTGGTTGGCTGATTCTACGACTTTTCCTTCGGTCGGGGATAGTAAAGGTGTATGCGCATTGGTGATCTTTATGTAGTGTTGTGCATCTTGGAGCTCATCTGCAACCGCATCCATTTGGGATGAATGAAAAGCAAGCAGAGTGTCTACTCGCTGACACTGGATCTGTTTATCAGAAAACAATTTTTCTGCTTTCTCCAGATTCGAAATGGATCCAGATAGTACGATATCCGAGGGACTATTGATACAAGCAAGCTCCAACTCTGAGATCTCAGATTGCAGATATTTCTGTGCTTGGGTAGTGGATGTTCGTACTGCCAACATGCCATGGGTATTCAGGTTGCATTTCCCCTCAAGAGCCTTCGCGCGTACACCCACAATGTAAAGCATGTCGTCCGGAGATACCATACCACTAGCACATAAGGCAACATACTCTCCAAGGCTATGGCCTGTAACTGCTGCTGGTTTGACACCCCAAGACGTGATGAGTTTGTACAGGGCGATTTGTGAAACAACATAACCAAGTTGTCGTTGAATGAGAGATAATTCCTTCTCATCAGTAAAGAACGGAATGATAGATGGATGGCCTAATCTCTGTGCGCTGCGGTCAAGTCTGCGAACTTCGGAACTGAAGAAACTTGAAGTGGTGAAAAGCTCCTGCATTCCAGGCGAACGAAGGTTTGTGTATCCTGTGAATACAAACTTGACATCTGTCGACTGATGATCCTGACTGGCCTTTAGTTTGGAATTCAACTGATCTTCCAGATCTTTTGATGTCGAGGCGGCAACACTGTGTCGAAACTCATAATGTGGTCTGCGTAAAGTGGTGGAATAGGACAGATCCGACATGTTAAGGGTTTGTTGTTGCTTTATCCATCCCAAAAGATTCCTCGTGTTATCCTGGAGAGATTTCTCAGTCTTGCCACTGACAGATATGACCTGATAGGAGCGGCTGTCCTTTGAGTGGGTATAGAGCTGAGGACTAGCCTCTTCGAGGATCATGGCAGTGTTTCCACCAGCAGCGGAGAAGTTGCTGATAAGTATTCGACGAAGACCTTTGTGAGATTCAGGCGAGGAATTCCAGTCTGTTAAACTCGAAGCAATTTGTACGTTTCTTCCATCCAGGTTTGGTTCCCGTCGTCTTATCCCAGACTTGATACCGACATGAGGAGGAATCTTTTGCTCTCGCAGCATCAAAAGGGACTTTATCAGCGAGGTGATACCACTTGCACCTTCTCCATGTCCAACATTACTCTTTACTGCACCAATATAAAGAGGATTATCCTCGCTTCTGGGTGAAGGAGCCAAGACATTGGAAACGGAGGTCATCTCGACGGTATCTCCAGCTTGTGTACCAGTCCCGTGCATTTCCACATAGCTGATATCAGTTGGCTTGAGATTTGCCTTGTTCAGCAGTCTTTTGAAGAGCTTCTCCTGCGTGGGGCCATGAGGCCGAGTAATAGAACTAGCACTACTTGAGTGGTTTGTTGAAATCGCTCGAATAACGCCTAGGACATGATCGTTCTCTAAAACGGCATCTGAGAGTTTCTTGATGATGATTGTGCCGACAGCTTCTCCGCGACAGTACCCATCAGCATGCTCATCGAAACTCTTGCACCCGCCGGTCTTGGAGAGGAAGTGGCCCATATCAAGTCCCTTGTAGCTGTATGGAGCTGTCAAGATGTTTGTTCCTACAACAATGGCTGTGCCGCAATCGCCATTCCAGACGGAGTTGCAAGCTTGATGCAATGCAATCATGCTGGAAGAACATGCAGTGTCGACTGAGAATGCTGGCCCATCAAAGTTGTAGATGAAATTGACACGACCCTGTTGAAATTAGTATCTGAGGATGAATACTATCAATCGTGACATACCGGACCGAAAGCCCTCGAGCTTCCAGGGATATAATAAGGATCTACATGTTGGGTCATGTATTCTTCCTTATACTCTTCCGTGGCATTACCCCAGAACGTTCCGATCTTGGTGGCATCGGTAGTCGGCGTTCTATTCCGAACCACTCCAGCCATATCAAGAGCTTCCTGGACGGTAGTGAGTCCAAGTCGATGCGCAGGATCAGTATTCACCGCTTCTCTAGGAGACATATGGAAGAATCGAGGATCGAATTTCCCTGGATCATTCAAGAAGCAGCCCCATAGCCGATCTTTGAAGTGTATCGTTTTATCAAAACGATCTTCGGGGACCTGTAATTATTAGTTCGCGTTCTATCAGCCAGTGATCCGGTTCTCACCTCTTGTACACAATCGACTCCCTGGCTCAAATTCTTCCAGAACTCATCAGGGCTATTGGCAGAAGGGAATCTACCAGCCATACCAACGATCGCAATTGGAACACTGGGACTGGAATCGGATTCTTCGCCAGGCTTGCTAAAATCTGCATCCAACGATAGTTCATTGATACCCAATTTCTCAAGTCCAGCGGCTATGTAGCGACCTTGATGATCTGGCCCAAACGTTCTTACTTGGTAAGATTGGGCGGGATGAGACTCAAGAGCCGCTTTACTGGATTGGATCACATCTTTCCAATTGATTTGGCCAGCGAATATCTCGTACAAGACCTTCTCAAACAATTCATTGATAGATGCGATGTCGAGTGAGTATGTGGTGGACCCACCAATGAGCGTTTTCCGCTGGTCCCCCAAAGCCGAATCGGAGGATCTGAGAGATTCCAGAGGAGTAGGGTGTCGTAAAAGCTTACTGGTCTCTTCTTCCGAAAAGATATGATCCGCATGATAGGGCGCGCCAATAGCCAAGCGACGTAAGGCCGACACTTTCGAATGATCATGCAGTGAGATGAGATGCTCGCTAATTAGATCCAGAGAAGATGGAGGACCGGTAAGGGTCATGTTGGTGTTTCCCACTGATGATATCCATGCATGCTTATGTGGAGGGATTTTCTGGATTGGTTAGAAATATGTATGAAGGTAACAGGGCGTATATTAGATGTCTGACATACCAACTGCTCATGGATCTTCTCAAGATTCTCGGGAGAGTCTAGACCGGTGTCTCGAGGGACAGACAGTGCCCATGTTCCTCCACTTGCATCTTTGCTTTCAATATCATTTCCAATAGCGGTGGCAAGGATCCCTCCACGGATCGATAACCGGACTGCATCTACGGCTAGTGGAATGAGATCGTTAAGAGATGTAGACAATGCAACGGCAGCTGCAGGAAGTTCTCCAAAGCAAACACCAACACAAATGCTGTTGCTTCCGCTAGGATAGGGTTCCTTGGGTGATCTTTCGTATGCACTATGAGCAGTTAGTCAGAACCCCAGGTCATGGCACAAGAATGGAGTAATGATTACTTGATGAAAAGTGCGAGTTGAACAATAGCCAGCTCAGCCAGGTGAATTGCTGGATGACGGGTTCCACTTGAGTTACCAGGTGAAAGGCCATCCAGGCTATGAAGGTTTGGAAGTCCAGTACGTTGAGTAGAAGGTAGCCTGCTCCATTCATCCTGAAGTGCAAGACCAGCTTTGTCCAAGAAAGAAGAGAGTAAAGGACCACTGCTTGGTCTATTGGAAAGGATCGTTTCTAGCAGGTGACTAGTCTCTTGAGAGCTGTCTGCGAAGAACAATATGTTTTTCACCCCCATTGTGAGATAATGTTGAATCATCGATGGAGTTTGCACAATAGACTACGAGCCATATATCGTTACATATAACGTTTTTGATGGAACCACGATGAACGCAAGCATTGTCCGTGAATTGTCCGTGATCATATCAGATATCTCGATTCGATTTACAAACGATCTACTGCATATGCTGGAACACCCGTTCGCTATTCCTTCCCCACTTCATGACCAGAGATGTGCTCGGTTGGATGAAACAAATGAAATTACATCACAAAGCATGGCACACAGCGTTTCCTATTCGAAACCTGGACAACAGTTTCTTCGGACCTTATGCAGTGAATTGCATCTTAAAAACGCCCCAAGTAATTGCCGCATTATCTTCAGGAAACTACTAGCCTCTTCCCCACATCGCACTAAGAAGACGGAATGCAGAGAGTGACACCGTCACCATTCACCGAACATATCCAACTACTGCATTTGAACAAGGCAAATACGGGAAGACCGATAAATATTGACATCGAATCCTTACAATAGATTTGAGATAGCTTACGTATGCACGAAATCTTAAAACATCTCAGTGATTGGTTAAAATATTTTGGGGGCGACATTTCAGAAAGAGATTATTTGATTGGAGAAGAACATGAAATGTCACCGCTAAAATCATTATAGCATGGGATAGCGAGTTATAGGATAATACCGGACAGTTTTCTACCCTACGGATAACGTCCAAGAGACCAATATTCATCCATTTAGCACTTCTAAAACGTAAGCCAGAGCTAAACTATCTATGCAGACATGCAAGAAAGATGAGCAGCTCCCTGCCTAGCTGGGAAGGTTAATATTAAGGTAATTCGGTTGCCTAAAATAATGTGCGAACGCATATCTAGTTGCCAATCCCCTGAATCAAGTGACCACCTGTTTGCAGAAACCCTCCGCCACCAATAACGCCCGATACTGCATGTATGTCTCGATGTAGATCTAGATACTGTAGGGTACGATTATTCATCTTGTAGCTTACTGTTGCACCAAGTGATTGGTTGAAAAATGCTCCGGACAACAAGACTCCGGACTTGTGAGATAACCCCCGGCACGAGGTATCCCTGTCAGCTACAGCATGAACCCTAGCGAGCCTCAATGATTTCACTCAACCTTATGCGCAGGTTGTGTCACTGATGTTGGAAATGTAATAGGTTGGATTTGACAGCTTATTTTCATGTCCGATGCGTTATCTCTAGACTTTTGTGGGTTATCACTGATAGATCTCAACATGGCATTTCAGCTTGTACGCATGTTTCATGTCCCTGGGTTATATTTGAAGGCCCTAAAACTCCGGTGAGACTGCCGTGTTTCAAGGTTGCATAATAGTAGGCATCCATAAGACGAAGTGAGAAGGTGTTGTCAGTGAGGCTCTTGGGAACCATTACACCGCTTCAAAGGGCTGAATGAGTTAGAGGTCTTTGCCTTTTCGGAGTAACATGTTACAACTGCATTGCCGATCTATACGAATGTCGAAATGGTAATGGTTTCCTGTGGTCGTCAATAATTGATAGTGGCTTACATGAACTGCAAGGGTTTTCACGTCGCAACGATACTTCAGCCATACCCCATTCTATTCAAGGAAGGGAGTTAGAAAAAACTATCCATCCAGAACTCGTCTACCCTAGCTAGCCACCAACACTTCATGCATAAGCCTACTCTTCCTTGCGATAGACAAAGTCAATAAGCGAGAACACGGAGCCATTTACATCCCGATGCACGCCATTCAAACTAAAGCCTTCACTAGCCTGCTGAAAAATAGCCTCGAACTGCTGCAACGTGCGTTCATGGGCACCGTGCCCTGCAATCATGATTTGATCCTCGACTCTAATGCCCCACATGTCAGCGTTGTACCTTTACGGCGAATATATTGGGGCGCTGTGCTTACCTTTTTGCCTCGTAATCCCAGGCAGTGGCCCTCTGTGCTGGTGGATCCGGCATAAGACACTCGCCAATCAATACGTGCGAGCCGGATGAGAGGGCTGGAAGAAGAGATTTGATGATTCGGATGCTAGATTCGTCGGACCAGTCGTGGAGAATGCTCTTGAAGATGTATGCTTTTGCCGGTACCTTTTGGGGGGTGAAGAAGTCATGATGAATAAAAGAGATGCGGGAGTCGAGACCTAGTTTCTTGACGTGTGCTTCACCTTCTCTCAAGGCCTCCGGGCTGACATCTTGGTTCACGAAGTTGATCTGTGGGTAGGCCTTGGCTAGGATTTGACTTGTCGATCCTGCGGAACCCCCAACCTATGCGTGATGTTAGCTAAACTTTGGCGGATAACGAAACATTGGACAAGAACTAGCCCAGGCAAGACTCAAGGGAATGCTACATGAACATACGTCAACAACCGTTCCCGAACCAACCGAGTTCCAATCCCATGCATGGATAAGGTAGCTGGCAGACCAACAAGGGATTCTGGAACGCGACGCAAGATACGTCGAATAACGCTGAGCGGCATCGGTTCTCTTTTCGAAATAATCAAAAAGATTGACGTATTCGGGGAATGCAATATTCGCCGCCGATTCTGGGCCCTTGTCTCCAAGCGCTTGCTTACGAGCCAAGGCTTCAGGTAGCTTAACCAAAAGAGAACTGATCTCCGTTGACCACATCAGGCAGAAGTTGTGCATGTCGCGGTCGATGGCTAACCGAGCTGAAGCTGCAGTATGCTTGATCTCGCCCACAGGCTCTTCGCAGAGGATGCCGTTGGCAATTGCATATCGTATCACGCGGGTAGTGATGAGCTCCGGGAGTCCGATCTCAGTGACCAAGTCACTCAGCTTACGCGAGCCTCCTTGAGGTATGCGTCGTGGGATGTCTAGGCGAACTAGACTACCAACATTGGCGACTTTGGCAGCCGACCTGAGATAGCAAATGGTCAATGGAGCTTGACTTGGGGGGGGGG
>AJFL01000549.1:0-17391 GCA_000467735.1 Rhytidhysteron rufulum CBS 306.38 | reverse complement strand
TTTTTTTTTTTTTTTTTCAAAAGAAAAGCATCAACCACTCAATTTGTAAGACAGGGAGTGAGTGAGACACGATGCTGCAACGACATGGATTGTTAATGACGTACATGTATATACATGCATATTGATTGATTGGAGGGGGGATGAGATCTGGTATTGGAAGTCAGGTAGTAGTAGTGATAGGCGCGTTTCGGAGAAGGGTGAATGGAAGAGAGAGCAGGCGGCCGTTGCACATGGCATGGCATGACGGTGGTTGTGGTTGGATTTTCCTCAGCCGCGGCCACGCGAGCCTGACCTTGCCGCTTCAGTGGTGGTGGGAGATGGTGGGAGAGCCGCCCCACCGCAGGCTAAGGCAGGAGCCAGTCAGCGGGCGCTCAACGAAACGCATCTCACGTCTTTCACATGCTCGGCCTCAGCACATTTTTGCCCAAGCACCAAGATACGACAGCCCCGATAAGTATGGCGTCCTGCCCGTCAGGCGAGGACGCTGGTCCGCATACCTGGATTGCTCCATTTTCGCTGTTCTCAATCTCCAGCAGACATGCTTCCTTAGACGTCCTTCCCGCATGCGGCAGTACAAGACGTCCTCTTCATTGTTCTACATAATATAGCATTCGCCCTGCATGGATTGCAAACGCCCTCTCTCCGCTTCCTCCGCGCCTCGCGATACCCCCGACTGCGACGTGAACCACAACATGTCTCCATCGACCTTGTATACCATGCTCCCCACCATCCTCCAAAGCCGGATACCCAGGCTCTCCTCCTTGCGCCAGTCCGTTGCCAGCCTTCGCGGCCGGCCTGCGTGCGCCCGAGCAGAAAGCTGGGGTTCAGTGACTCCTCCTCCAAGCTACAAATCAAGACAGGGAAGCTGTACGTCACCCGCCTCGGGGAGGTCAACACCAGGTACATCTGGATCCGATACTCCGGAGGAAAACTATGAGCGGCCCAGCTCTTCGAATTCCCAACTACAGCCTTTTCATCTCGCTGAAGTGGCCAGCGGGGTCAATTGGAAGTATGCGAGCCAAGGTATGTTTGAGAGGGAGTGTCCGTCTACAAGAGGAATACATACTGAATTTCCACAGGTCTGAGTTTGGTGACCAATTCATTCCAAGAATCGGTTTCGCTTATACGTGAAGACGAAGATGGAGCGCCTCTGTTTAGCCGCCAACTGTATATACATGGCCTCACTTACCTTTTGCGTGGTTTACCGTCCGACCTGACCCCAGAGGAAGTCATAAGCATTCAAGCCGCCACACCCCCCAGTGTTATCGTCTCAGACGACTGCAGGGGCCAGGAATTGGTTCCACTGTTTAGCAATCGAGCCGTGCAACCAAATGATGAACCTCTCGGGGAGCCCTCGGCGTTACACCGTGTAACTGCGACATTGGTGATCCAGTTCTTCATTCTTGTGCAATTCCTCATTCCGTACATCAAGCTGTTCCTAAATAATGCGTACCGATTCGAGCGCGAGCACAAGGTAACACAGCGAGTCCTTCATCACGGCATAAAGAGCGTTGACGAGGTTAGTCGACGGACGGTGCAGTTCTCTAACATGGTGTTCAATATGAATGATGGGAAGGTTGGCCAGGCCATCAATGATATCACCATCTGGTGGATCCGAGGCGTGACCGGCGGTGTCCACCAGGGTCTTTCCGAAGGCCTCGTAGTGCTCGGCGTTGAGAAAGGCGGCCAATGCTCGTCGCGGGGGAAGATGAGGACTGGATGACTATTTTGAGCGCTTTCCTTTACGAATGTCAATACATATATATATAGAGCATGGGCTGGCGCAGGCGTTCTTGTCGTTGTTGATGATGATGACGATGATAATGATGGTGTTGAGGGCGATGTTCATGGTTCCTGTTTTTATTCAATTATTAGACCGCCGTTTTTTTCTTCTTCTCTTTATTTTAATTCCTGGATGGAGAGAAATATAGATGTTTTTGAACCTTGGAATGGCGACCCCTCCCAGATTGCGTGACACGACATCACGAGGCGATAAGATAAGAGGCGGGCTTGGCCCAGGCTTAGCGTGGTGAGAAAGGGATAAGCGGAGTGCCCAACTCTCTAGTTTTCGAAAAAGTTTCTGCGGAGCGACACAGCAGTGTGCATTTTGCCTCATCCGCTCCATCTTCCCTCCTGCTATTGCCAGGCCCTCTTCTCCTTGCGCTGCCTGTTAGTTGCAGTTTTCTTCCTTCCTTCTTCAGGCTTGCTTTCTTCTTTTCTTCTCTACTCTACCTAATTGCTTCGCCCCTCCGCGCGATTGCCCCCTCATCATGTTTGGAGCTTCCCTACGGAGATGCCCTGCATCTCTCTCCCGAAAAGCATTGTCAAGTGGCCTTTCATCTAGGACCATTCGCTCTGCCGCCCTCACCAGATCTTCTGTTCTCCCACGCTCAGCCTTACTCGCCTCTCGCATTGCTGTCGCATCTTTCCACCAAACTGCAAGATGGTCGCAGGTTGCAGCCGCTGAAGCCGCCCCATCCAGTACTTCTACCGAAGCTGCTACGGATCAGGGACCAGTTACAAAGTTTGCGGATCTAGCAACCAGAGGATTGGTTCATCCCAATGTCGTTCGGACTATCACCCAGAGGATGGGTTTGGAAAATATGACGGAGGTTCAGACCAGAACCATCAATGAGGCCTTGAGAGGCTCGGATCTGTACGTATATACTAGTCTCTCTAAACCCTTCTACAAAGCTAATTTATGCTAGTATTGGCCAAGCCAAAACGGGTACCGGAAAGACCTTGGGTTTCCTTGTCCCGGCCATTCAGAACATCATCAACAAGGAGCCAGAATTGGGAGAACGTCCTAGACGGAGAGTAAGAACGCGAGCCGACAATATCAGAGCTTTGATTATATCACCGACTAGAGAACTGGCAGAGCAGATTGCTGTCGAGGCCCAAAAGGTAGCGGACGGCACTGGTATTATCATACAGTCCGCAGTTGGTGGTACACAAAAGAGGCAGATGCTCCAGAAGACGCAACGTGAAGGTTGCCATATCCTCATTGGTACTCCAGGAAGATTGTGCGATTTGTTATCTGATGAATATTCGGGAGTGGCCGCTCCTAATCTTTCATGCCTTGTTCTAGACGAAGCCGATCGCCTATTAGAAGCCGGATTTCAAGAGGAAATCAAACAGATCAAGGAATATCTACCCAATCTCCGTGACCCCGAGCGTCAAACAATGATGTTTTCTGCTACCGTTCCAAGGGAAGTTGTAGGATTGGTCCGCTCAACCCTAAAACCCGGCTTCCACTATATTAAGTGCGTCCGCGATGATGAAGAACCGACGCATCATAAAGTCTCACAGAAGGTCGTCGTCAGCAACGGATTGGAAAACCAGCTACCTGCTCTATATGAATTGTGTGCCAGGGAAATTGAAAAGAGCAACTCTGGCGAGTCGAAGCCTTTTAAGGCTATCGCCTATTTCTCCACCACCAATGAAGTGAGGATGGCGAGTAATATCTTCCGCAATCTAAATCGCGGTTTCCGTCAAGAGAGGAAGTTGGGCAACACTCGTGTTTTTGAAATTCATTCCAAACTAACCCAGGCCGGACGTACAAGTGCAGCTGATAACTTCCGTCAAGCTAAGTCCGCTATCTTATTCTCCTCTGATGTCACGGCCCGAGGCATGGACTTCCCGGATGTGACCCACGTCATTCAAATTGGTCTACCCAGGCTGCGAGAAACTTACATCCATCGTCTCGGACGTACTGCTCGTGCTGGAAAGGAAGGCGAGGGATGGATTCTACTTTCCCCGTTGGATGAGCACGAAGGCCGACGCATGCTTCGTGGCATACCGTTGACCAAAGATCAGTCACTCGAATCAGCCTCAATTGATATGACCCAGGAAGGCGAAATACCTGAGAGCGCCGCAAGATTTATCAAAGAGATTACCGACGCAGCGACATCCGTCGATCCTGAACTTATGCAAGAGACATACGCGGCGGTATTTGGTTGCTTCCAATCGTACAAAGACAAGCAAGGGCTTGTCGATGCGGCAAATGATCTCGCCACCTATGGATGGGGAATGACGACTCCTCCTGCAGTGGGTTCGAGGTTCATTGAACAAGCCGGTTTACGTAGAACTAAAGGCCTCAACGAGAGGGGTCGATCCGCAGCTAGAAGCGATTTTGACGACAATGATCCATTCGCCGAGAATGACGCCTTCTCTTCCTCGTCACGCGGTAGCCGTTACTCAGCTAGGTCTTCAGGTAGATCCTCAGGTGGATTTGGAAACAAGTCTTCAGGTGGATTCGGCTCAGGAGGCTTTGGTGGTAGAGGACGAACTGGTGACAGAGGACGAACTGGTGGGTTCGGTGACAGAGGACGATCTGGTGGGTTTGGTGACAGAGGACGATCTGGTGGATTCGGTGATAGGGGGAGTCGATCTGGTGGATTCGGTGATAGGGGTCGATCTGGTGGATTCGGTGGTGGATCACGAGGTCGGGTACAGCAGCAGGACCCTTTTTAAGGAACTATCCAGGATGATAAGATGACTTACTATCAGCATGGGAAGGGAACTGTGCAAGGGATAAAAATTGGGGTTTAAGCTGGACATGGCTGTACCCGATCTGATGTGACACGACGATCTTGTACAGTACACCTTCTGAGATTTCTTGTATACGGTTTGTATGTACTATTAGATTCTTTGTCATGGGCTCAAGGTCAAAAAAGGGAATGTCGGGCGCGAGGGCAAGTTATTCTATCGCTTTGTTGATATCCTCTCGACGACCGCAGGAGTTAGTAGCGTTTCGGTCGGCGGCCTTGTTTCGAATTCTACCTCTCTCCAATCTCACCAAACATTTTAATGGATAAATCCTATTTTGACAGGTTGCATCGCTTATCGTGAGCGTGACCAAATTGCCTAGAGGTCAAAAATTTTCCTCTGCTTCCTTCGCCCGTGGTCGGGTTAAGGATTCGACCCTGCATGCCTAGCTTTGGCCATGGAAGATAAGGCAGACGGCGCAGTGCTTGCATCCGGTTTTGGGAAAGGTGTGGACATGGGGCTGGGAAAGCGTCCACGTGAGGATGCTCGGGGAAGCACGCGGAGACGAGCGGGCTTGTTGTTGGGCGGCCATCACATGCTTGCGGTGGGCGATTGGATGGCAGAGGGAGGGGGGCATGAAGAATATTGGACTGCACGAGGGATGTAGGTATGTGTCAAGGCAATGTTCACAACAGGCGAAGAAACCCGTTCCTTGCAACTGATAGATATATTCTCGTGTGCGACACGGCGGCGGCGTTGATAGCCATTGCTATGTGCTGTTTATCCTGGACTGGATGAGCAGGTAGGCAGGCAAGGCAGGGGGCCTGGGCGTCCTATCTGCGCACGCTAATCGGGAGAACTAGCAGCTGCACACACACACCTGGGCACACGCAGCACGCTGGGCTGGACGTCAAGACTCAAGACCCTGAATCAAAAGTGGAAGGCAAGGAGAAGGAAGGTGTTGCTAGGCTTGGCGAATTGTCTTGCGGCCAGCTCATCAGCTTTCCCGGAGGCTCCGCTAGACAGCCAGGAAGAGGCAGCGTCAATCAATGGCAAATTAACTGGGCGGCCTGCTCCCAAAGCCGGTCTGGATGGCTTATCTTTGTTCCCACCTGGCTTGGCTCAAGCCCTTGGGGAGGCGTTACGTGTCTTTGTCCAGCAGCGAGGGTCAAAGACTGCCAGGTGCTTGGAGGGTGTGGTGGGAAAAAGAGGAGGGAGGTGGAGCGCGCACTCTGGCTCTCGTACATGGGCGGCGGAATGCTCTGTCGTCGGGTTAAGATTCGGTTCGCCAATCAGAGGGCCGCCTTCTGCACACGATAATTTCCCTTTTCGGGCGTAGTGCATTTTCGTGATAGGCCGGCGAAGGGATTGCGTGCTCGCAGGCAGAGGTGACACACCGCTTAGACGAGTTAACTATGACTTCCTGCCCACTCGCCTCCGTCATTTTTACATCTCTTCTCTTCACCCTCCTGAGAATAAGAGGTCCTTGAATCTTTGCATCCGTGTATTCAGCCCTGCAGTCCTTTGGTTCCTTATACCAACCCTCCCTACCGCACCTCCCACAAGCTCCCATTACAGAGGGTTGGCTAGACGCATCATAGACTACGCCATCGTCAACCAAGGTAAAGACCAGGCTCGACCCTTTTCTTTTCATCATGGCTCCGAGTGTCCTCCTGTCTGAGGAGGCCACTCCCATTCATTCCCACGAGGCACACGCTGCAAATGGACTCAACGGACACTCTCAATCTTCTTTCTTTTCTTCCAACGGGAACGGGCACGTGGCAGGAAATGATGGTCATTCTTCCCTTCATTCAAA
This sequence comes from Rhytidhysteron rufulum CBS 306.38, assembly GCA_000467735.1. Classification (NCBI taxonomy): domain Eukaryota; kingdom Fungi; phylum Ascomycota; class Dothideomycetes; order Hysteriales; family Hysteriaceae; genus Rhytidhysteron; species Rhytidhysteron rufulum. The sequence goes on along the minus strand of AJFL01000549.1, from coordinate 11,087 downwards.
CAATGCCTTTCCTTCTACATCTCACACTGGCGGAAACGGGTTTCCTTCTCCACAGTCATCTTTCTTTGCGGGAAATGGTGGAAATGGGGCGGCCTCTTCCGCATCAAGACCCAATATTCTATACATCATGGCCGATCAAATGGCTGCTCCCCTCTTGAAAATGAACGATCCCAATTCACCCATCAAAACTCCCAATATTGATGCCCTCGCCGCTTCTGGCGTCGTCTTCTCTAGCGCTTACTGCAATTCCCCTCTCTGCGCCCCGTCCAGGTTCACGATGTGCACTGGACAGCTTCCTTCTAAGATCAAGGGCTACGATAATGCTTCGACTCTAGGTTCGGATGTGCCGACCTATGCGCATTACCTTAGGAACGCGGGCTACGAGACTGCGTTGGCGGGGAAGATGCACTTTATTGGACCGGATCAGTTGCACGGATTTGAGCACAGGTGGGATCTCCTGTGTTGTTTGCGTGTTTTAATTTGAAAGAAGCTAAAGATGAATATAGATTGACCTCTGATATCTATCCTGGAGATTTGGGCTGGTCGGTCAATTGGGACAAGCCAGAGGAACGCCAGGAGTGGTACCATAATATGTCGTCGGTCATGCAGGCAGGGCCTTGTGTTAGATCGAACCAGTTGGATTATGATGAGGATGTTATGCACAAGGTGAGCAACAACAGACCTACGTTCCAGTACCAGATTCGCCATCTTTCGACACGGCTCCAATCAACTTCTACGAACGCAACACTTCGTAATCTAGCATCATCGGAGACTTTATTTCAACCCAATTGGCTAATTCAACGACATTAGTCCGCCCAGTATCTTTACGACTATGTGCGTCAAGAGCCACACGAACGTAGGCCTTTTGCGCTTACCGTGTCTCTCACTCACCCACATGATCCTTACACTATGACCCAAGATTACTGGGACAAGTACGAAGATGTAGACATTCCTTTGCCCAAGGTTCAAATTTCCCAAGATGAGCAGGACCCGCACTCAAAGCGTCTCTTGAAGACCATCGATCTGTGGAACAACCCGGTTCCTGATGAAGCCGCCAAACGTGCCCGACGTGCCTACTTCGGCGCTTGCACATTCGTTGATGACCAAGTTGGTAAATTGGTCAAGATCCTTAAGAATTGCCGTCTAGACAAGGACACCATCATTGTGTTCAGCGGTGATCACGGCGACATGCTCGGTGAGCGAAACCTGTGGTACAAGATGTCATGGTTTGAGAATAGTGCACGTGTCCCACTCATCATCAACTACCCGCCTCTTTTCAATCCTAAGCGCGTTACTGAGTCTGTCTCGACAATGGACCTTCTGCCGACCTTTGTCGATCTTGCTGGTGGAAACTCAAATACCATCCTCTCCATCGACGGTCACAGCATTTTCCACTACCTCGTCTCCAACGGCAAAGGTCGCGACGAAGTCTTCGGGGAATACATGGGTGAAGGTACCGTCTCCCCTGTCGTCATGATCCGACGTGGCCAGTGGAAATATGTGACTTCTCTGGTCGATCCGCCCCAACTCTTTGACCTAAGTGCCGATCCTTTGGAGGTTGTCAATCTCGCTCAAGCCACCAAACCAGAGTATGTGCGTGTAGCAGCAGAGTTTGAGAGAGAGGCAAAGGAGAAGTGGGACTTGCAGGCTATTCATAAGGATGTGTTGAACAGTCAAAGGAATAGGAGATTGTGTTTCCAGGCTTTGAAGATTGGAAGGTGGGAGAGTTGGGATTACCAACCTCCATACAGCGAGAAGGATAAGTAAGTGATGCTTCTTACTCTGCATTTGCCTTCTAGGGAACAAATGACTAACAATATAATAGGTACATCCGATCGCATATCCCGCTTGATGATCTCGAGCGTAGGGCTAGATACCCAGTTGTGGACTATCTAGGCCGTGAGCATACAGCCGCAGCTACACATCATGGAGCTGCGGGTGCCCATGGAGAGTAGTCGACGTATCATCTCCAACCTGTGTTCATAGGTCTAACGACGAAACGAAATTACGTGTCTTTCTTTAGACAAGTCCCCAACAGGTTTAGTACAAACTGGCATTTCATTTTCATCATTTGTTTTCCCCAATTCATCATTCAAAAGCGATTATCTGGAAATTAAGCGACACGTGGGGAAGACCTCGAATTTGTACATATCATGATTATTACGAAGGCATCGGGGCGTTTGGGATATGTATTATTAGGATAAAAAGCGACCGGAAAAGCTGAATTAAATTTAAAGACATGAAATGTGCGACGTGAGGTGTGAATAAAATGATGAGTGAATGAATTGGTAATGAGTGGAAGACGTGTGGTCAGAATATACCTGGGTACCTGGTACTCGATACGAGGTCACATGACGTGCTTCGGTTTCAGTGCCGCTGGACAATCGATAAGTAACCATCGCATCCTCGACCCATCTCCGCAACATCACCTTTTGACGTAACTCTCCACCCTCACCTTCAACACATCCATCACCCTGTCAGATTCAGAACCTATTTGAACCCGGATTCATAACAAATATGTCCACCTCTGCTCGTCGTCGTCTCATGCGAGACTTTAAGGTACGCCACTTGGACAATCCGTTTCTGGCGACAGCTGCAGGCAGCCTGTCTCGAGTCGCCAAAGCCACCCCCAAGGAATAGAAGCATGCTAACTGTATGTCTCCTCCATAGCGTATGCAAACCGATCCTCCTGCTGGAGTCTCTGCATCTCCCATCGCAGATAATGTCATGACTTGGTATGACCTTTGACACAATACCTTTGCTTCCTGGGTTCAAAGGGCTTACATGAAACTAGGAATGCTGTCATCATCGGACCTGCGGATACTCCATTTGAAGATGGCACCTTTAGACTTGTGATGCATTTCGAAGAAGCATACCCGAATAAGCCTCCTGGTGTCAAGTTCATCAGCCAAATGTTCCACCCGAACGTCTACGGTACTGGAGAGCTCTGCTTGGACATCTTGCAGAATAGGTGGAGCCCGACGTACGATGTCGCGGCTATCTTGACTAGTATCCAAAGGCAAGTCATGTCCGCATCACGCCATAGTAGACCGAAAGTTCTGACACAGACATTTGCAGTCTTCTGAATGATCCAAACACCTCCTCTCCTGCGAATGTTGAGGCCTCTAATCTCTACAAAGACAACCGCCGCGAATATGTGAAGCGTGTCCGTGAGACTGTGGAGAAGAGCTGGGAGGACTAGAGGATGACAGGGATACCTCGGCATGGACAAAAGATGCGATGGCACATGATGCTTATCGCGGCGGTTAAGGAGTTCTTCGGCATTATTGGAGATGATTATACCAGTTTCTATGTGTTTCCTAAAGGTTCGCCCTTTTTTCTCCGACTCATCGAGCGTGGCGTTTGGGTTCAGCTCTGGCAAGTTTGGGTTGCGAGACCTCAAAACGAATGCCCTTTCTTTTTCCTTGACAACATATCGGACAGATTTTCTTTATCACTTGAATGACTGACTGGCATGCTTGGATACTCTGCATCTTCAACAGTACAAATGGGTAGTGATGCGAATGGCATGAAATATGTAAACAACCCATCCCACGACTTGTAGTGTGTCAGTGCTCCATTCTGTGTGACCGAGCTTGTGGAATCCCCGCCCATGTATTTTGCCAAGGCCAGCTTCCCGGTCCCAGTGGCTTGCTCCGTGATGCAGGGCGACCAAGTCAACAGGAACTTCAAGTCAACACACTCACCACCGGGCTCGACGGCTGCACACAAGACTTCCCGCTCCCTCCCCTTGCCTCCTCCCTCCCCGCCGGCCTCGTCGTGTCATCTCCGGGCGCATCCTTCACTGACATCGCACCTGAAACCACCCTACTATTTTGATTTTCCCCCTACCAAGGCCCCGCTGCTGCTGCTAAGCACCTTTGGACGACGCGCGAAAACATCCGATACACAATCCCCCTACGGTATCACGACAGCAGTTCGCAGCCGTATCCTGCAGCCGGCGGCGACTGTGAATTATCTTATTTCTTGGGCCATCCGGCCATACGTCTAGTTGTATCGCAAGCATGGCGTGAGTTACACCCAGTCATATCCCACACCGCATGAGTCCCATTGGCTAACCGGCTGGATGTATATAGGAGCTACAACACCATCAAAGGTGCGCCACCCCCCGAGAAATCATTTCATAGAATGAGTACAGCACTGACAATGCGAGTGTATAGTGGTGGCGCGGTTTCGCCCACAGAACAAGGTCGAAATCGCCAGTGGTGGAGAGCCTATTGTTGACTTTAAGACCGAGGACACATGTTCGATTCAGGTACGGGAGAGACAAGCGACATGTCTTGGATACTGTCTGCCATTTATAGGAATATACTAATGCTCTTGTCCTGAACAGTCCAAAGAGGCCTCCGGGGCCTTTACCTTCGATCGTGTCTTCGACATGAAGTCCCGCCAGACCGACGTCTTCGATTTCTCCATCCGTTCCACCGTCGACGATATTCTTAATGGCTACAACGGTACTGTCTTTGCTTACGGTCAAACGGGCGCGGGTAAATCGTATACCATGATGGGTAGTGACATTGACGATGACGAGGGCAAGGGTATCATACCGCGTATTGTGGAACAGATCTTCTCCAGTATTCTCGCCAGTCCGAACAACATCGAATATACCGTGCGTGTCAGCTACATGGAAATCTACATGGAGCGCATTCGAGATCTATTGAATCCACAGAATGACAATCTACCGGTCCACGAGGAGAAGAGCAGGGGTGTTTACGTAAAGGGTCTGCTGGAAGTCTACGTCTCATCGGTACCGGAGGTTTATGAGGTTATGCGACGAGGTGGCGCGGCCAGGGCTGTAGCAGCTACAAATATGAATCAGGAGTCTTCACGATCACATTCCATCTTCGTCGTCACTATCAACCAGAAGAATGTCGAGACGGGATCAATGAAGAGTGGGCAATTGTTCTTGGTCGATTTGGCTGGTAGTGAAAAGGTTGGGAAGACTGGTGCTAGTGGTCAAACGCTTGAGGAAGCAAAGAAGATTAACAAGAGTTTGAGTGCACTGGGAATGGTCATCAACTCCTTGACGGACGGGAAATCTACCCATATCCCTTATCGAGATTCTAAACTCACGCGTATCCTTCAGGAGTCTCTCGGAGGTAATTCCAGAACGACCCTCATTATCAATTGTTCGCCTAGTAGCTACAACGATGCGGAAACGATAAGCACCCTTCGATTCGGTATGCGAGCCAAGTCGATTAAGAACAAGGCCAAGGTTAACGCAGAATTGAGTCCGGCGGAACTCAAGCTATTGCTCAAGAAGGCTCAGACTCAAGTCACCAACTTTGAGGGCTATATTTCAAATTTGGAGAGCGAAGTTTCCGTGTGGCGTTCCGGAGAGTCTGTACCAAAAGACCGCTGGACACCTTCCATGTCCCGCGACACTGCTGCTAAGAAACCTCCTGCGACACCATCTCGTGCCGAGACACCTACAAGACAATTACCTGAAAGAAGGGCGGAAACGCCCTCAAGACCAGAGTCTCGGTTGGACCTGGAACGCGCAGGTACACCCAGCTTACCTCTAGAGAAGGACGAGAAGGATGAGTTCCTGCGGCGCGAGAATGAACTTCAGGACCAAGTGGCTGAGAAGGAAAGCCAACTCGCGAAGGCTGAAGAGCAATTGAAGACTGCCAAGGAGGAACTGCAGTACTACAAGGAACGAGATTCAAAGTCTAACAAAGACAATGAGCGCATGACTGGTGAAATCAACGAGATGAAGATGCAAATCGAGAAGCTCAACTTCGAAGGCAAAGAGGCCTTGATCACCATGGATGGTCTAAAGGAGGCCAATACCGAGCTAACCACGGAGTTGGACGACGTGAAGCAACAACTTCTCGATGCCAAGATGAGTGCAAAGGAGACAAGTGCTCTTTTGGATGAGAAGGAGAAGAAGAAGGCTGAGCGTATGGCACAGATGATGGCGGGCTTCGATCTCGGTGGAGAAGTTTTCAGTGAGAACGAGCGCAGCATCCGCAAGATGATCGAGCAGATTGATACCCTTCATGAGTTGAGCTCATCCGGTGAAGCTATTGCACCGGAATCGCTACAAGAGCTGCGTCAAAGATTGCTAGAGACTCAAGGTATTGTGCGTCAAGCCGAACTTTCAATCACTGCCCGAAGCGAGGAGGATGCTGTGCACGCACGACGGCGTGAAGCCCTTGAACGTCGGGCGGCGGAGTTGCAGCAAAACTATGAAGAGTTGCTCGAACGCAATCTCTCCGATGCAGATGCCGAGGAGATCAAGTCGAAACTCGCACAAGCCTACACCTCGAAGCAGGAGGGTCAACTCGAGCTTGCTGAACAGCTCAAGCAAGATTTGGAGCGGAAGTCAGAAGAGAATAAGAAGCTTCAAGAGGAGGTTGAGTCGCTTCAGCAACGGTTAAAGAGCGGCGCTATTGCTAACGGTGTTGCATCAAACGGTGTCAACGGCAAGACTGTGCAACAGCAAATCGCTGAATTCGACGCCATGAAGAAGAGCCTGATGAGGGATCTTCAAAACCGATGCGAGCGGGTAAGTTTGCTGCCATGGGTTCTTCACTGAGCCATGTACTATAGCATGATCGTTCTGTTGCTAACATATTAACCTATAGGTTGTCGAGCTTGAGATCTCGCTTGATGAAACCCGAGAGCAATATAACAACGTCCTTCGGACCTCCAACAACCGTGCTCAACAGAAGAAGATGATGTTCTTGGAGCGCAACCTGGAACAACTCACCGTTGTACAACGTCAACTTGTTGAGCAGAACGGTTCGCTCAAGAAGGAGGTTGCTATCGCAGAGCGCAAACTTATTGCCCGAAATGAACGTATTCAGAGTCTTGAAGCTCTTCTTCAAGATAGCCAAGAGAAGTTGACCGCGGCAAACCATCGGTGTGTACCTCCTCTCACATGTTCTAAGCTTAGACTAACACTTGTTTTCCCTTAGATTCGAGGCTCAACTCACAGCCGTGAAAGAACGGCTCGAGGCTGCCAAAAGCGGCTCTACTCGTGGACTTGGCTCCCCCACCTCCGGTGCGTCGTTTGCCTTCGGTGGCGCAGTTGGTTCAAGGATTGCGAAGCCTCTTCGTGGAGGCGCCGTCGTCGAGCAAGCAGGCAACCCAGTCATCGCAGGATTGAGGGGTCAAGGGGACGATAGCAACAGCGGCAGCACGGGCAAGAGGAGTTCATGGTTCTTCAATCAGAGGACATAAGCCCTTCTCCCCAAACTTATAAATAGTGAAGTTCTTCTATGATGTTTAAGCTTGGGCGGGAATAGTTGGATCATTGGCGTTGGGTTATATGGAGCATGGTATACTCCCCCTCTTGACGCTTATGGGACGGGACTACTAGGCTATGAAGACCATTCATGCATTGATGGAGTTCCGAAATCTTTTGGAATGCTTGTTTCCTATCTTTTATCGTAACGAGTACCCTTTGTGTTGGGTCGTGACGACGTGGAGATGTAGACTGAATGAATGATAGACGCGCTTTAGTTATGTGCTTAAGGACAGAAGTGCTGTATTAAGTGAGGCCACTCCAACCACATGCGTGATTGCCTATGATGGTTAACCTTATTCCAACCCGACGACAACCTCTTATCCGCCACCCTCACGCTCACTCAAGCAATGCGTTCAACATGAACGGCAGAGGGAAGGCCAACAGTAAGTATTACGTTCCTCACTAAACCTATCCACGTGTACTCACATCAACTCTTCACCACAGACGGCATGGCCTCTCGAAGGAGCTTCCGCGCTTCACGTCAGATAGAATCGTCCGATGAAACCGATGAACCGGACATCAATCACAAGGTATCCAAGAAGCGCAAGCCAGAAGAAGAGTATGCGAGAACTGAAAGCCAGTACGCAAAAGCAGAAACACCTTCTGGGGGCTCGTCCTAACTGTGAACAGGCAAATCAACACACTCAGCAAGGTGCTACACAAGCCTAAGAAGAAGCTTAAGGAGATTGATGAGTTCAGAGATAAAATGGAGAGTGACCGAGAGAGCATGAACACTCTTATAAAGCAAAGACTCCAGCAAGCGTGAGTAATGTTCAAATTTCCCGGTGTTCGCCATTGCTAATTTGGTACTACTCAGAGAGCGGATGGAAGAGCAACACAAGCAAGCCATCGCCAACCGGATTCTCGATGCTTTCCGTCCTCCACTTCCTCGTGGTGCCCCGATGAATGATTCTCAGAGGCGAGACCACATCTTCTCGAACCCTCACTATCCACCTGCCTACGAACTCCTCACGAATTCCAAAGACCTCGTCACCAAATTCAACGACATGGCCAAACGCTTCGATTCCACAAAACCCGATCCCAAGCCACTCAAGCAAGGCATACAAAAGAATATTGTAGAAGGAAAGAGGCTCTTGAACATTCAATACAGATTGACCGTGAGAAATCTGAGACAGGTCATTGGAATTGATGGGCCAGAGTATGGATTGGACAAGATTGAGTTTGGGGATGTGACGGAGGAGGAGTGGGAGAAGGTTAGGGCTGCTTTCCCGGAGCGTGAAGAAGCGAAGGAGGCGAGACTGAGTGTTTCGTTAAATTACTTGGAGAGGGGGGTGAAAAGAATGGTTAAGGGAATGCCGAGGGATGCTGAGATTGGCATGGGGGAGATGGTGAGCAAGGAGTAATTGTGAAGTGGGATAGCAGGAAATGAGAGGAATGAACGAGCTTTCCCAATTTCCTTTAACCACAGATGGTATGGGAATGATGTCTAAACCTACATAACGATAATCTCCAATGCATCAATTTACGTAGCAGGTTTACGCCTGAGCAATGCTCAATGGTCATCGTTTGTGATGGTGTTGACGCGGTCTCCGGCCACTAATGAATTAGTGCTAAGTCTCAATTCTCGCCAAAGTCCAGCCCCTGCGCGATGCCAAGTGTTGATGGTTAGTCAGCAAGCCCACAAACCACCAAATTTCGCGAGCCAACTTGCAAATCGAACAACGACAACGAAGACAAGCCCCAACGACAGTCAAGGTAAGCCAGTGCAAACACCAGAAGCACTTTATAAAAGAAAAGAAAAAATCAATTAACTGTCGTCCAGATGGGTGCCCTCAAATGTAAGCCATCGCCCGCACGCACAATCCCCATATGACGAATCCCCCAACTGACCATTCTCTCTAGACGTCGAGGAACTTCAGAAGAAGAAGCAATCGGACCTTGTAAGGTTCTTGTTGCGCGTGCGCGTAAGTCATTGAACCCTAGTCAATCCATTCAAATAAATACCTTTACTGACAATGGTTTCTTTTCACAGTGCTGGGAGGTATGAACTACAACCAAAAAAACCGCTTCTCTTTTTCTCCCCCAAAAGGAAGTGATGTTACTCGTTGAACATTAGCTGAGAGTGCATCACAACAGCTCCGCCAACTCAACGTTATCCACCGTGCCAGCCGTCCTTCTCGCCCAGACAAGGCTCGCCGATTGGGATACAAGGCTAAGCAGGGCTATGTCATCTACCGTGTCCGCGTCCGACGTGGTGGTCGTAAGAGGCCTGTGCCAAAGTGAGTTTTTTGAACCTAGGCATTGTCATTGAAAAACTCGATCGCTAACTGTTGTCTCTCTAGGGGCGCCACCTATGGTACTATAACACTGATTCAAACCGAAAAAGCGAAGGAAAAGACTAACAATGTTTAACAGGCAAGCCCACCAACCAGGGTGTAAACCACCTCAAGTACCAGCGTTCCCTCAAGTCCACCGCTGAAGAGCGTGTCGGTCGTCGCTGCGCCAACTTGCGCGTCCTCAACTCGTACTGGATCAACCAGGACTCCACGTACAAGTACTACGAGGTCATCCTTGTCGACCCCCAGCACAAGGCCATCCGTCGCGATCCCCGCATCAATTGGATCGTCAACCCAGTTCACAAGCACCGCGAGGCTCGTGGTCTCACCGCTACTGGCAAGAAGAGCAGGGGTCTCGGAAAGGGTCACGGCTACAACAAGACCACTGCTGGTCGCAGGAAGACCTGGAAGAGGCACAACACCCTCTCTCTCTGGCGCTACCGATAGATGCGTTAAGAGAGGTGATGGTGCTGTGTGTGATGATGTGTTTGTGGGAATGGGTTTCGACATATCAGCGGCATTGGGCGTCTTTTTGTCGTCCTTTGCTTCTTCACTCCTACTCCACACATCATCCGCAATATCAAGATTATTTTGCTCCCTCCAATTCCATGTGGTAAAATGAATGGTTGAGAGGGTTCAGCAAAATGGTGTGTGTACGTGTCAACAGCTTATGGAATGGCGATGGAGGAGTTCCTCTTCTTCCCATGATTTTTCTGGGGGAAGTTGCCAATTAAAAATCAGTTTTTCGAAATGGGATTTTACTACATTTCCAAATCTCAGTTCTTTACTTTTCATGACTTGATGATTAAACAAAGTCTTCTCGCAAAATTGCCCATTGCTGTGAGATTTTGATGTCGTTTCCTCGCCACTACTAATGTAAACCATGTTGACGTATCTTTCCTTGACGGCCTTCTACCTAACAATACTATTGCTTCGTCTAAGTAGATGAAGAGCAGAGTAATAAGTACCTCATCCCAGATTCATCACCGCTATAATCTAAAAAATTTTACATCTATTATTACAATTTCACTGCCTATACCTCTCTCCCTTTCTACTTTGAATATATCTCTCTATCTACCTTCATTCATCCATATACATAATTGACCCAACCAACCTACCCATCTCCATCATATATATATATATATACCAATCACAACCTTATCTATCTACTTCCCCCATCGTCTATCTACTTACCTATCTAACCCAATCTACTACATATACGTATACTAACTAATCCAAAACCCAACCCAAATTCTTCTTCTCAGAATCCCAAAAAACCAGATAAATTAAGTATCTCATTTTCTCTTCCCTACCGGTAGTAACACATCACTACCTAACCCACCATCACTAATTACACCAAAGCCACATCAACCCACTTTGAAACAAAATAAAAGTCACTTTTCTCATTCCATTCAATCTCCCTCCCCACCTCCCCTCTATTATTCTATTCTGAATTTCCAATGTTTTTTTCTCTTAAAAATCCAAGAAATTTTTTTTTTCTCTAAAAAAAAAAA
>AJFL01000546.1:0-30791 GCA_000467735.1 Rhytidhysteron rufulum CBS 306.38 | reverse complement strand
TTCTCCGAATATCCTCATTGGGCTCATAACACTGAACCCGTACTCGCTTCGTGATCAATCATGGACATGCTAATGATTATAAAGGGGATGTATAAATATGGAAATGCTGACGGAACCTTTCAATTCGCCTATGGGAATATATCACCTAGACAAGAACAATATCCCCACGCTGCTCAAACGTGATGTCGCTGAGCCTTGGGAGATTGCTGCGACAATTGCTTTTTTGCTAGGTGATGAGACTACGTATGTTACGAGGGCTTCATGGTTCCATGATTGTGGATGGTTGGATGGAAATTATAGCATTACTTGAAAGGGGTTGGACATAGAAACATCTATGTCATGAACCATTTTTATACGCACTGATTTCCATAAGAATATATTGTGTATACTATCTATTTGAGCATTTATCAAAATCAATAAACTCTTACTGAATTTGAAACTGGCGATAATGGCTTTCGTCATTTGATTTTCCACCTAAGCATGATCCGGCAAAAACTGAAGACCAATAGTGGAGTGACAAGATGTCATTAAAACAAGTGGGCGGTGACTCGATCCAGGATTCCCCATGGTCGACTAGGATAACTTCAATGGAATTGGTCGAATTAATCACTGAATCCTACAAGGCTGAAAGATTCGGCACTCGGAATCCGATATGCGACATACAAAGCGCGGAACCCAGATCACAAAGTGAAATGTAGCACCTCATGGAACCCGATCAAGAGCTCCAAACAGTCAAGCAAAAGCATCTCCACCGAAGCACCGTTAGTGACTATCCCTTAGTACCTTTCGTACAACCATGCCTAGCCAGGAGCCGACTACCACTCTCACTGGCCACTGGCAACCGCATCTGAACCTGCGGCACCTCTACTACGGCCCAGGATGTGTAGAACAGCACCTTCTGAGCACGGTTCCAAACCCTTTATCCAAGGTCTTCATCATCACGGGTACATCACTAGCACAGAAAACGCCTCTGGTATCTCAATTAGAGGCTCTACTAGGAGACAATCATGCCGGTACCATCTCAACCATACGACAGCATGGACCACTAGAGGACGTTGAAAAAGCCATCGAAGTCGTTATAGAAAGATACGACGTCGATACGATCCTCTCACTCGGCGGTGGCTCCCCGATCGACACAGCCAAAGTCATCGCATTCAAAGCCAAAGAGAAACGAGGAAGATTCTTAACCCATTTGACGATACCAACGACGTTGAGTGCAGCGGAATGCACCGCTGGAGGCGGTTACACCAAGCCTGATGGAGGGAAAGTCGGGTTCCGCGCCCCGGAAATGGGGGTATCGGCTATTTTCTATGACTCCCAGTATGCGCGATATACTCCAAAGGAACTTTGGCTGAGCACTGGGATGAGGGCCATGGACCATGCAGTCGAGTCCATGTATCATGCTTCCGCTAGTGAAATACCTTGGAAAGCACTGTCGCAGTGGGCCTTTCGCGAGCTATTCGAATGTCTCCCCCAGGCACGAGATTCTCATCCGAATGATGAAAATATTATCACTCGCTTGATGCTCGGGGCGTATGCGAGCTCGGGCTTGAAAGGCGAGAATCTTCCTGGTGGAATGGGTTTATCGCATAGCTTGGGACATGCACTGGGAAGTCCTTATGGTATTCCACATGGAATCACGTCGTGCATGACTCTTGGTAAAGTGGTGCAGTTGAAGGCTCGTGAGTCGTTCCAAAATGCCGAACAGATTGCACGTTTACTTCCTGGAGTTGGTGTTCGGCCTTCTGGGGATACACTTCGGGATGCTTTTGAGGTTGGTGATCGTATCATTGGGTTGGTTGGGTCTCTGGGATTGGATGTTGGTACTTTGTCTTCTCGAGGCGTGAGCAAAGATGAAATGCCTATAATTATACGAAGGGCTTTGGGAGGCAAGGAAAGTTTGATTAGTCATGATGTTGAGGTTTTAGTTCACTCATTATTTTAGAGTAGAAGTAAACGGCGGATTTAGATCGCACTTCAATGTCATTCCCTCAATATGATACTCTATACCTTCAAACTCACTTCCCACAACCCTTTACAAACATGCGAACTAATCTCGGAAGTAGTGGTCACCTAACGAAATTCAGTCATATCCCTTTATGGAAAGAACCATACTTACGCTCAGAGATGGATCCACCCGACTAAACAATGCAAGCCATTCCGCCTGCATTCGTTGCTTTACATTATGCATCGTCATCGTAGTGATATCCCTTCTTCGAAACGCAATCTCAATATGACCCGGGAACTCTTTCGGCAATGGCGACAGACCATCAATCACCAGGATACGCACAGATGGTGTAGCCTGCATCGTCTTAAGAAGCATTTGTAAGAGCTTGACCGCATCGCTATCAGTCCAGTTCCAGAATAAATTGCGAATAACATAGACGAAAGTGGTGTCCCGGTCGGAAGAAGGTGGTGGTTCGAATAGAGAGCTAACATGAGTGAAGGTAATCCGAGATTTCGATTCTGGTCCTACTAAAGCCTCGCCGCGATTCAAAAAATTTTGTGAGTCGCAGCGAACTTCGAATGAAAGGTCCGGTGTTTCCGCGACGAGAGAGGCCGATGCAAATCCATATCTTCCACCGATTTCAATGACTTTGGTGCGGTTTGATGGAGGGTTACTTTGGATCCATTTTCGAATCAAGGAGTCTGCGGGATCAAGGGCTACCGACATTAGCTATGCGTTTACCTCCAAAGGCATTCGAGCTTACATTTAGATACTCCTTTCATCGCACGGCGAAATCGATCGCCCTTTTCCGGATGGCTGGTGTGCCAATCATACATTTCAGTCCCCCACCTAGGATGCTTGTCAGTTTCTGTGCAAGTTTCACTGAGAGCCCAATACTTACCCGCATTTAAATCCCGATGCACCGTTATCATAACCATTATGTTTGGAAATCAGTGCCTCAGAAAGGTGTGCACTAGCAACGCGAGTCTCGTAAAGCCTATCTTATCAGCATGCGACATACATCCTTCTTAGAATTATGCATACTGAAACTCAACCCAAGCCCGAAAATCACCATCACCAATCAATTCCTCTGATATAGCTGTTAGACTGAAAGTCCCTTGTTCCGGCTCATCAACAATATTCCTACACCTCAGTAGCGCAAGTATCCGAACCAACTTGTCCTCAGGAATCCCAGAACGATTAGAAAGACTGCTGAGCGAAGCACGTGCAGACAAAGCTAAATAATCCAAAGTCCGAGATTCGAGGAATGCGTAAAGGGCACCGTGGTCCCAGTTTGGGGCGACAAACTCGTGGAGGAATTCATGGGGTCCTTGAAGAAGGGGAGTGAGCTTGCTTAGCAAACCAAGTGCCTTGGATCGCGCTGCTGTAAATTCGGGGGAGGCTTCTGACCAGAAGGCTGGGTTTGTTCCTGCTGTTAGTGTTGGTGGGGGGATTTGTTTTCTTTGACATTCCTTTTCTATCCAGGAACATTCGTGGAGAATGTCTGTGGCTAATTCGACAATACTCCTTTCTTCCATCCTGACTCTGGAGCTGAACTTTCTCTGGCCGCGAGGGTATCAAGTAATGGATTCCGTGTATATGGGAAACTGATCACACCGAGGTAGGGGTTTTTGTATATTACACGAGGGTATCTTGAACATGTAGGAGTGAATGGAAGATCCATACCGGATAGCGGATTCCGGAACACCGAAGCATAGGTTGTCAAATTATGGGCATGTCTTCTCCTTGGTACCATTACCTACATCACAAGGTTACTAGGTCCTACCATCTCAGGTAGTTTAGAATACTTCAATATGTATCCATCACATCATACTTTTTGGTTTAGTTGTAGGGGATGGTATGGGATGAATTTCATGATCTACATTTTTCTTTAAATTTGGGATAGTCTATACCATGAACGTAGCTAAAATAAAATACCTTAACGAAATCAGATGTGGGATTGAGCACGTGGGAAAGCAGAAATCAAAGCCCAGTTTCCTAACGAAGACTCTTTGTACGCGAGCCCTACCGTATCGTGACAACAACAGATAGTCACTACCTATACCTCCAACGGGGTTTTCTTGAAGTACTCATCCAGGGTCGTCAATGTTCCACGCGCCTGTGCAGCTGACCACTTGACTTTCTCCTCTGTGTCTTTTCCATAATATCCATAGTCCTGAATATACTGCAGCATGTCAGCAACATGATCCTTCATATTCGGTGGGAGAAATCCTAGCCACATCTCCTTTGGTATCTGGTTGTATATGATCGTCTTCCCTGAAGCCTTATTCATAGCCTCCACAATCTCTTGGAAGGTATACAAGGCAGTGGCACAACTAAGCACCTTGCCCTCATACTTGGGGAAATCGGCCAGGATGGCAGCAACCCACTTCCCAGTATCACCAGCCGTATCGATCAACGGAAATTGTGTCTCGGGTCTGAGGAAATTCGACAAGGCGTATGTGCCGTTACCAATCGGGAATGGTTTCATCGTTTCGCTGAAGTTGGACATGAATGAGCCGGGGGAGATGAAAGCGCTCTTAATCGGGAGGGTGCGAATATATTGTTCGACCTCTTCCTTGCCATCAAAGTGTCCCATGTTTGTGATGTTGCCGCCGGAATGCTTCATGCCGTTGGGTAGGGTGGAGTAGATGTAGAAGGGAACGCCAACCGCGATAGCAGCGTCAACAAGGGCTTTGCCGTGGGCCACTTCATGGTCGTATGCATGGCCATCGTAAATGGTCACTGTACTGGCAAAGACGATGTGCGCTCCTTCGAAGGCTTTCTTGAGCGAGTCGGGGTCGTGAATGTCGGCTTTGACGACCTCAACGCCTTTCTTCGCAAGCTCTTGGGAGGCGGGTTGACTCGGATCGCGAGTGACACCTCGGATGGAGTATTCTTTGTTCAATTCGGGGTCATTTTGGACTGTCTCGATGACAGAACCTCCTTGCTGACCGGTGCCTGGGAATACGACTAAAAGCTTCGACATGGTGATGATGCTCGACTTCGGATAGAATTTCGACGAAAACGTTAGTGGTTTTATGCTCGATTACAGGATAGCACTTGAGGCTAGAGGAACGGTATGTCAATAGCGATTTGGTGAAAGATTCTTTGTGTGGCCGAAGTGCGGAGATCCGGATAGAAAGGTGGCGCCCTTTCAGCCTTTCACAGTGCTTATATACACAGTGCCACCATTGAATTTTCCTTTGTCTGATGTATGAATCACCATCCTAAAGGTCTTTATTCTCATGTTACACACGACCCATTCCACAGGCCACATGGCTTAGGAACGGAATCCGGTGTGCTTATCTGTGTACGGCCCACCCACGGAAGCGCGGAACCCGAGTGCAAGCCATTCATTAGTTGTGCTACGATAAGAAACGTTTGGTGTGCATTCAGATTATTAAACATGCCATCTTTGAGATTGATCGTGGATTCAGCCGTACAAAATATCTTTTCAAAAATAACACTTCCATTCCTAGAGGGCCCTTGCAGTAGATATAATTACACAAGTCTCTTCGTTATTCCCTGGAGAAGTCCCTGAGATCAATGATGGCTGCTAGTCTTCTGCATAGCCCACTGCTTACGAAATTGATCCGGGTGACTCTCTCTTTTCTGGGCTGTGCTACCATAATCCTTGCGGTCGTATCTTATCGTTACTATGCCTTTCGTCGGCGCATCCCCCCAGGCCCTCCCGGCCTTCCAATTATTGGCAATCTTTTAGAACTCCCCAAAAGCCACCCATGGCTGGCCCAGACTCAAATGCACAAGAAATATGGCCCCGTCTTCAGCATGCAGTACGGTCTCAGGACTGTCATCTACATCGGCACTCATGAGGCTGCGCGAGAGCTTCTCGAAAGGCGCAGCAACATTTACAGCTCGCGGCCTCGCTTGGTCATGGTAGGGGAGTGCATCAGTGAGGGTAATCGAATCCTCACTATGCCCTACGGCGATCAGTGGCGTAACTTTCGTCGTTTACAAGGCGCCTTGCTAAGCCCGCGTATGTCCAACACATACCGGGAACTTCAAGACCTGGAGAGCAAGCAGCTGGTCTGCGAATTGCTCACCAGCGACGGCTATACCAAGCTCTATACCCGGTACTGCGCCAGTCTGATCTTTGGGCTCGCATACGGCAAACGCATGCTCACTGGTCAAGAGGATGAAGTCAAACGTGCAGAAAAGGTCATGGAGAATCTTAACTTCGCTCTCATCACTAACTGGATTGTCGACTCCCTTCCTTTTTTGAACAACTTACCCAACTTCTTGAAGCCGTGGACGAAGACGGCAGACTTGTTCCGACACGAAGAACACTACCTCTTCCACAGCCTTCGAGACAAAGCTACCCAGCGACGAGGCTACAATTGGTGTAAAGATGTTCTCACCATGAAAGAACATAAGGCACTCACGGATGCCCAGCTCCCCTACGTCATTTTCAGTCTCTATGAAGCTGGTGGCGAAGCGCAAGTAGTCAATCACCTTGTCTTCACACTCGCGGCCGTATTACATCCAGAAAAGACGAAGATCGTCCAAGAGGAGATCGATCGCGTCGTAGGTCGCGACCGTCTCCCCACCTTTGACGACATAGACAAAATGCCTTACCTCGCAGCCTTCACCAAGGAAGTACACCGTTGGCGCCCAGTTGTACCTGGTGGCGCTCCTCATGCAGTCACCGCCGATGATGAATACATGGGTTATCTCATTCCCAAAGATGCAGCCATCATCGGCGGGCACTGGGCTATTCACATGGACGAAGAGATGTATCCAAACGCAGATGACTTCGAGCCAGAGCGATTCCTGAAAGACCCCGATCTCCCATACTATCAGTTCGGATTTGGTCGTCGGAAGTGCATTGGTGAGTGAAGTGATAATCCTTCTTACATGAACAAGTTATCATCTAACTTCGACCCAATAGGCCAAAACGTCGCAAATAGCTCCTTGATGATCAACGTATCCCGCATGCTCTGGGCCTACAATATTCAGAAAGGGTGGGAAGTTCTCGATGGAAAAAAGGTCGAGGTACATGTGGGCCGGCATGACTTCACAAATACTTTCAACTCGTCTCCACTCCCTTTCAAGGCAGCCTTCATTCCTCGAGATGAGAAGGTGCCTGAGATTCTGCGGAGGGAGTTTGCGGAGGCAGAGAAGGGGACTGATCTCATATTTGAGCGGATTGAGAAGGCTCAGCAGGTCCTGAAGGAAGGCGAGAAATGAGTGGGTACTAGGGTTCCTTGTAATATATTCAAATGACATGATTACTGCTAGTGAAAATTGTGAAATAATCTCACGGTGCATCATCGAAGAACTAGAGAATGGGAATGTCCATCGACACGTTGAATCATACTAGCTATACTGAGATATCTTGAAGTTGATCGAAATTCTTAGATCATGATAGCTGGACCAACAAGGAAATTATTCCACAACGCCATGAGTGATAGCCCCTTCACTGATCATTAAGTTTTAAAATTATGCTACCTAATACTTCACTCCAATGCAGTTATCTCGCTTTCTGCTATGGTAGTTGCTAAACCCCGCTCGCAGTATTTAACTGAAGCGAGGTCGTCACCCACAGTGAGCGATAGGTCTTTCAGAGGAAAAATAGAAGTTATTTTCTATTGGAAAGTAAAATCAGACCTTCGAACTTCGTTTTTACAAATTGCTATCTATATGCATTCATACATAATATCCGGCCGTCTCGGCAGCCGAGCACCGAGTCGTGTCGATCCCGGCCAAATTTATCCCACTATGATTTATGACGTACTTCGAGAAATACCTTCCTGCCAGAACGCAGCCTGCCGTTTAGAGCTCGGAAGGCGGGTACCGAAACATGCATAGGAAAAGGGTGCAAGTCTGACTTGCCGCAATCGCATCGGGTTTGGTATATATGAACATCTCAGGTTGAACAATCTTTATAGAAGTCGAGAGAGATCGATTCAGGAGGGAAACAGCAAATATGACCAGTTGGGTGCTATTTCCACGCCTGCATCTTGCCGAGCTCGAAGATCAACCATGGTGTCCTTCATGGCTACGAGAACACACCCATAGAGCGCTGGCACGCATGTGGCAAACCTCGAATAGCAAAAAAGGCTCACCGGCAAACCAGGCCTGTGAGCTATTGCTTCGAGCTGTCGGCGGGCCAGAAGAAGCATCCCAATTCACCTTCATCGACTCCTGTGCCGGCGCTGGCGGTCCAACTCCATTACTGGAGCGTATGATGAATGCGAAGTTGGGAGCCAGTGGTTACAAACCCGTAGAGTTTGTCCTTACCGATCTCTGGCCAGATATTAGGGCTTGGAAGGAGATCACCAAGCGCAGTGAGCATATTCGATACATCGAAACACCTGTCGATGCCACTAAGCCACGCAAGTTGGCTCAGCCGGGGACTAAGGAATGCCGTATCTTCAATCTGTGTTTCCACCATTTTGATGACCCGGCTGGGGAGAAGGTGCTCGCAAGCGCTGTTCAAAGCGCTGATGCATTCATGTAAGTCTATTTCTAGGGAAATAACTTTCGACTATTACTGACTACTCCCAGCATCTTTGAGATGACACACCGCACCATTCCCTCCCTGCTGAACACCACCATCGTCATCATTTCAGCGTTCATCACTACCATTTATGACTTTTGGTGGTCCCCAATCCACCTACTACTCACGTACCTACTTCCACTGGTGCCCTTGTTCTATGCCGTGGATGGATATGTTTCATGTGCTCGTGGTAGGACTGCAGAAGAGACATGGGCTCTTTTGTATCGTCAGCGAGATCTGGATCTTAGTGAATGGGATCTCAAGAGTGGGGAACAGGTTGCGTTGTTGCCCTTTGGAAAGTTGTATTGGTATGCTGGGATCAAGAAGGCTGCTAGTAAATAGTGGATGGGAACTATGATAACAATATCGTCTCCGATAGTTTTATTTGAAATTATCCTATACTACATCATTGTACCTTTAAGACTTACTTGACCTATTGCTTATCATAGGCTGGGAGGTTGTCCATTGTGGTTTATTTATGAAACCCTAAACTCTGAGAATGCGTTCCTTCTATCTTGCGGTTTTCAAGTGCAATGATATCCGATAGGCAATCGCAAATAATTCTATTATATAAATCCATTACAATCATTCGCTAATCCACAATAGGGTTTAGAATTGATAGCTCAGCTCGCACTTCATCAATACGCATAGGCATCGGAATAGCTTTAAATTACGCAACCTTCAGATCTGACCTTATACAGTAGCGTTTATTTGATCAAAATTTTATTCCAATACTTCAATCTTCAAGGTTCACTAAACTCATGTTTCAGCTTAAGACACAATCGTCATGCAACAGAAATGCAGGCCCATAGCGCTGAGATATATTGATGAAAAGATGAATTGACCAGCTGCACACAGAGTAGGAAGATACTGTCTCCCATGTTTTCTAGAAGTTTCGGAAGCACTTTGAAATTTTTTTTACTTGATCCTTTCATATCTACCTCCAAGAGACATTTGAAAATTCGAGAGACCCGAGTAGACAGCAAGGGGATCATTCCCAATCGGATTCCTGTGTGGAAAGAGTGCCATTCCAGAATTAGCGGCCTTAGATCATGTTAGGTTACTTCGTTGCTAACCCGGAATCAGTGACATAATATTCAAAATGCAAGACGTACTCCGAAGGCATTACACGAGAGAATGTCTCATCGAACTTCGGAGCAAATAGAATTGGAAATTATATCATGTAATCACATGAAGTGTGGTCCGGGGAGAGTCAGGTCGGATTGAAGGTAGCAGGAGTACGCGGAGATGAACGGCCGAAGTTATCAGATCAATGAGCATGCTAACAACTATTCATCGGCAGCCGAGCCCCGCTCTAGATCTAGGCTTGTCCTTTGCACGACAGGAGACGATGACTATAAATTTAGCGAGTTGAACACATGCAGATTCCAGTCAGTCTAGGTGTATGTTTATCAACCAATGATATATCAACCAACAAATTATCAAGTCGTCATTCGTTCTTGATTTGGACACTCCAACCGCTGTCAACACAAATATACTGTCTAAATGGCTTGCTAGCACAACCACCAACTTTCTCATTCTCGCAATGATGCAGACGAAGATTTCCCGACCACCAATAGCGAGTATAGAAAGACAAGGCGAGATCACAGCTCTTGCGGGATACACACACACTGCATGATGTTGTTCTAGGTTTAGCAGAGATGATGCAGAAGATTCACTGAGCTGTAAGTAAAGCAATACTTGCATTTATGTCCTCCACAGTAATTTATAGAGTAATCACTGAGGTACCAATCATATAGGGCATCGAAAACACCGTCCAACAAATGCTCTACTATTTCAGGATCTTCAACACAATTCCGTTAGGCAGCGGCACAACATGTGAGACCATCTCCAGCTGCTTTAATACTCGAGTCATCCGTACCAAAACCCTAGTCTGCGAGCACTCGACCAACCAAACCCCTTGAGAAGATGGTCCGGAGTACCTCTCCAACATTTCCTAGTCCGCAACTATGCCGTAAATGACTAGCGCGAACATTGAGTGGAGAGATATTTTTCGACATTGTGGGTCTCGCCAGTTCGGCCTAAGCGAGCGAAGATATTGTGTCCAAATTCCCCTTTGATAGGTGGAGTCATTGTATCAGACTTCTTCACATCCCACCTAATTCTCGATATGGATATCTGCATCTTTCGCCGCCTGTCATAAGTAGCTCAAGACCAATAGCGTAAAAATCCTAGAGCAACGTAATGGTCCTCGTGAAAGTCGTCAATGTATTGGGGAATAGTTAGGAATATTAGCGGGAAGGCACATGCGGTATGTTGATTCTTATCTTCGAGCTAGTATGTCAAAGCTTATACATATGCTAATCTATTTTCGAAGAGATGCCAATATGATTACGTCGACAATGATGAACACACTGGAAAGGGGTTTGAATTGGGCGGGAGTTGGCCGATGGTACAGATGAACTTAAGCCACTCTCAATCAAGAGGGACCTGAGACTCTGTTGTGGAGGTGGATTGGAAAACAAACACACAGATGGGGACCCAGTCATAAGTACATGCACATTGATCCAGGTAAGTCTCGGACTTCACCAGACAATGTAGATGAGATCAAAGTGGGTAAATGCAACGTAGCTACAGAGATGCTCTATTGACCTTCTTATGCTCCCCCTCTTTTGCAATGTCATCACAGTCGTAAAAGAAAAACGCCGAAGGTATCTAAAACCAACTCAAGGAATAGGATGAAATGTTCCATCCGCGTTCAACCCGAGGAAGTCAGCTAGCAATGGACTCCCCGCTCTAGCTTCGCCTGATCCATCCCCCTCCTCCTCTGTCCGTGGACGCTTTCTAGCTCCGGCACTCTCATTGGTCAGTGCTGGCCATTGACCATCGGGAATGCCCAGTCCCTGTGAGGAAGCCAACATTTGGGCTAGTAGGTCCGGAGGGCCAGGTCCCGGTATGTCTAGTAAGCTTGATGTACCATATGGTGTTGGTGGTTGGACTGTAGATGGTAGCGAGGACCAGTTATCCCATGTCAATGGTGGAAGAGGAGGCCACAGAGACGAACTGGATATGTCGGTCTGTGGAAATCGCGTGGAAATGTTCGAATCCATGCTAGAACCCGGTAGAGCCACGAGGAGGGGTGTTGTATTGGTGAGTCCCATTTCCTCTACTGATATTGAAGGTTGTGGCGGTGCCCTTTGGAAGTGCTCCAGAAATTTGAGCAATTGGTCGAATATCCAAGCGACCTTACGATGGTAGGTATGTGGTTGCATCCGACTGGTACTGAGATTGTAGCAGATAGATACTTTACGGAGTATGTCAAGGTCGCCACTCGATGCAAATGTACCGTTTTCTTCTGGAGGCTTCAGGAGTCCTTCCATGAGGATGAAGAAGGCTGGTATTGAGAAGGCTTCCAGAACACTGGAGAAAGGTATCGAAGGAGCTTCGGTGATGTTGGAGTTCCTATTCCGTTGGGAGGTGGATGTAGGAGAGCTTACTAGAGCGTTGAAGGCATTGATCACTTGCTTGTCCTGGTCACCATGAGCTATTAATAACAACAAGCAACTTGCCCTTGCATCCGACCGGACCCTCTCCGTATGCTGTGGCTTGGATCCATGTTGCAAGGCCAGGATACGAGTGGCTAGAAACTCAAGAGGTATCAAAGCACTACGTGGTGAATAGCAAGTAAGGGGGTCGAAAATACCGAAAGCGCTGGCACATCGGTCCAGTTGCCGCTCAATGGACTCCAATATAGCTAGTGATATCTTAGTGGAACTTGATCTTCGACGTGAGGCAGCATGAGTCAAGCAATAAATGTCATCCTGAACCATGGCTAGTCGAAGTTGATCAGAGTACAGTGATTCATGCTCAGCAGCTGTACCTAGATAGGAAGCAATATTGCAGTCGTAACCAGGCAGCCATGAGACAGAACCACGAATAGTGCAAAGGCTCTTGTCCCGAGAATACAGAGATCTTAGAACTTTGGCTCGTTCTATGGTTTCATCTGCACTAGCATCGTGCGGTGAGAGGTCCGCGTGATGAAGACCCATAGTTTTTGCCAGCATGCAAGCATGGCTAAAGATAAGTTCTCCCCATCCAGGAGGATCAAACTGTTGGGCGGCGACGCTCTGGCAATCCCGTTAGCTTTACCATCAAGAGATTTTCATGATGTAATACATACAAGAAGTATCAAGGTCTGGACATTGATGAGCCTTGGTGTGGTCAGCAAGCGAGAGTTAACCAAGGCGGCGCGACTCGGGAGAAACGAACGGGCAAAGTCACCAAAGAGGGCGTTGGATGTCTGTTGGGCAGATATTTCCATGCCCAGGACAAGGAGGGTTATAACCTTGAAACATATCATCCAGGTGTCATCTCCAGGCTTGGCTGTTGGTGAATACACACGCTCAAGGTTAGCGAGAAGGTTGTTCTGGACAAAGATGTCTGTCGTACAGTCGACGTGGGGGATGAAGTGACCTATGGCGGTAATGGCTTGTTTCTTGGGAAGAAGATGTACCTGGGACTGGTCACTGTAGGATGGAAAAGGCTCAGAATCTCCGGCGATATCACAGAGATTCTGCAGCCGCTCTCTCAAGGGCTCAGCTTCTTTGTTGCTGGCTTCAACATGTAGTCGTAATTGATTGCAGAGAACGAAAAGGGATGAGGGGCCATGATAGCGATCGGCCAAATCCATTTGGTTGCGGAAGATGTGCAGGTTGGCGGCGCTATTCATGGATGGACTCTCTGAGCAACCATCACCATCGTCTTCATTAGGGACCCGCCCAATAACAAAGTCATGCCGGGATAGTATGACGGGAGATGATTCATCGTTATCTCTGGTTCGCTCAACCGTGCCACTACTGATGCGACCAAGGTGCGATTCGATGGTTGTCAGACGACTCTGTAGTTGATCGACGCTGTCACATCTAGGGGTCATTAGCGACAGCACAGAGGCTTCAAGGTAGCACAGGACTTACAATAACTTCAAATGATTGACTCGCTTGGCGGGATTCTGATAAACACACGCTGCGTCTTCGTCGCGCTCACAGTGGCTGCACTTGGGGCGTTCTCGACCACAGCGGATTTTGCGCTCACGGCAACGAGTACATGCCAAAACCGCATCGGGAGCGCCACAGTCGGAGCGGCTCTAGATCTCGAGTCAGCGGCGGTGCAGTGCGATTTATGTCGATTTACCTGTCTGTCCTCTCCCAACATTCCTGGACATGCATGTGGGTTAGACGACTGTCAGCAATGACAAATAGGGATGACTTGGGATCTAATAACCCTAATGACCATCTACATGTTCAAAACCAGGGCTATATACTCACATATGTACAACACGATAGGATTTACTCCGCAACTCGCTCCTTGATAAGCGCTAGTATGTTTGCATGGTCGAAGAAGGCATCGGAACGACCGTTTGCATCGAAGGCGGTCCGAGGAAGTCCACCTCAGTTAACGCCGTTGACACAGCGATATGACAGTGGCGCGGGATAGATTGGCGACCGTGACATGTCCGGTGGTACAGTATGCAGCCACGCTGACCAAGTAAGCCGAACCGCTTTGGACTGTCGATGGCCGAGGGAATAGGGGGCGTCGAACGTCTTACTGTCTCTTGCCACAACAGGGGCAAATTCGCTTGGACAGATAAGAAGGAGGAAGTCTAGCTAACGCCACTTGCCTCAGTCTCAGCCACCCTACACGGCCTGGGCCAGTTGTCCCTCCACAAAGGCTCCGACAAACGCGTTCAGACGAATGAATAACTAAGCCACTGGAATCCTCCTGGACGCCACAGTTTGCGTCCCGTACCTCCAGTCCGCCAGCCACCTGGTCTCGGTCCATGTTTCGGTCCACTGGCACCCCTTTTTACTACCTCGCACTTGTGTAGTGTCACTGTGTTTGTAACGGTAGCACTCTCAAGGAGGGCAATGCACGGCGCTTCTGTCCTTTTTCTTATATTCTCCCACCCGTATTAAAAACGGACTGAGAAGGGAACTTAATTCTTCGATCATGCATGCTCATTCACCCTTCTGCATGCTTAAATCTGCAGCTGCATCGGCCTCCGGATGCCGAGAAGAACTTCAACCACATTTATTCGGCTCGCCGGGCGAGGAACCTGTGAAGTAGAGAGACCTCTTCCGATAAGAATATACGTCGCACACTATATATAATCTAAATATCCCGCTCCCTGTTGGTACTTATCTTCAACCAAACAGAGTTGCAACACATGCATTCTCAGACCGTATTCATCGCCAACATGAACAAGAACAGCGACGCCACTACCAAAACCCCCACGTCTGCCTTCCCAACTCCCACTGTCGGCCACGCTTCGCCCAGAAATATGCCCTGGAGAAGTCTAGGTCAATGTAAGCACTAAACCCCACTAAGCCCATCAGTCATCATGATCATCGCCTACTTTCATGATTAACCCTACTTTTACTGACACACTCACTCTTGTTTATAGACAAATACAGAATTCTAGAAGACGGCTCACAGACCCAGAGCCGGCTCGGCGTTATCGAAAGCTTGATACCACCGCACAGTGAAGGTCCAGTCTTTCACCTCCATGAGATGCATGATGAAGGGTTCTACGTGACTGTATGTATACTTGATTGATTAATCCCATTACCCCCACGTAGATTAGCCAACCAGGTAAAAATATCAACCTCCCTCGCTAACCCATACACAATACGTAGAAAGGCACTCTTCGACTCCACATTCCTGACATTCCCCCCATCGACGCCACACCCGGCGACCTAGTAACGGTTCCCGTCCGCCTCCCGCACAAGTTCAGTAACCCTTTTGATGAGGAGGCTGTGTTCATCAATACCATAACTCCAAGTTTCTACGTTAGATATTTTGAAGTGTTGGAGGAGTTGATCGCCGGAGGAGAGAAGTTAACCAAAGAGGTCAATATGGAAGCTATGAAACGGTTTGCCACCGTACCACTCGTTATTGCGAACGATGGAGAGAAGGCTCATGGGGGAAACGGTGCAACGGGTAATGAAACCGTTATTGGGGGCAACCCAAATGGGGCAAAGCCGGTGGCGATTTAGCTATAGGAGGGCTAGTATACTGATGATCGAGGCGTGATATCCTTAATGTAGACAATTCATAATTCGACTTAGGAATGGGTTGAAAGTCTACAACCGGTAATTGTTCATCTAAATCAGGCCATAATCCTTCATGATAAGGGTATCAGTCAGCTCGCGTCATAAGTTTCTGACCCCATCAGCCACCAACCCCACTCACACACTCGCTCCTTGCATGTCCACCTAGATCGTTAGATAATATAACTACTCAATATAAAAGATGTCTTATCTTCATAGTATAGCATATATTCCACAAACGTCTTTTATCCGTCTGTGATAGTGTTTAACATCAATACAGCTCTGTTTTAACCTGTCTAATCCCCTTACCTAAGGTTCTTTTAATGGTAATAATACTCGATATTAACTAAATTTCCGTCATCGTCTTACTGGTCATCGCAGGCGTGGTGCACTATGTGTCTCCAATGGAATCATAACTCTCTATGATAGACAATAACTCGCGGAAAGTCTTAATAGATACCACTGCATTTTCGATGAAGCTTATCTACCCTTCAAGGAAAGAACGCCCCAATCACCATGATGCAGTCCACAAATCAATCACAACTGCAAACCACCCCCAACCCTCTAAAAGAAGATGTTACAATCACACGCTTACTAATTTCACCTCACAAAGCAACAGCCCCTTCATCCAAAACCCTTGACACCTCTGCCTTCTCCACCCCTCTTGCCCCTCACATAATTCCCACTCAAAACCAAACAACAGCCTGGCCAGCAACAATCTCATCTCTGCTCTCGCAATATTCTTACCCAAACAATTTCTGGGTCCAAATGAAAAAGCCTGCATGCATTCCTTCTTATCACTGACCCAGGGTGCTTGGTCCCTAGCATTCGGAATCCATCTCTCCGGGTGAAATTCCTCGGGGAGGTGAAAATTCAATGGGTGGTGGTAGGTCGCGTAGTGGTTCACGCCTAGTGAGGTACCGGGTGGTATGAAGGAATCGAGGATTGTTTCACCACCAGTGGGAACGACTCTTGGAAGCGTGATTGCAACGGGTGGATGGAGTCGAAGCGTTTCAGTTATGACTGCATCGAGGTACTGGAGCTTTTGTGTACTTGATAACGTGATTTCCTTTTCGGATTGATGTGTTGAACGGATCTCCTCGATTAATCGATTATACACATCTTTGTTGGTAAGTATAAAGAAGAAAGCCGCAGATAGTGCAGTTGCCGTGGATTCACTCCCCGCAATAGAAAGTGAGAATGCATTCACATTTATCTCCTCCGAAGTCATGCCCTTCTCGTCATTTGCTCTCAAAATATAATGCAAGAAATCGCGATGATCAGAACCGTTCTTGATACGTTTTTGCACCGTCCGCATCGCAGTGCCGATGTGTTTGTCTCGTTGTCCGATTACAGATGCTGGGGTGAAGAGTTGGCGAACAGGAAGAACATTCCAATACTTCGCCATTTGAGTGAATGTCAGTTCAGAAGCCATGGAGGAGATCGCATGGACAAAGGGTGCATAATTCCCCTTATCCAAACATCCAAAATTCTCACCAAAGGACATATGTCCTATCAGATCGAACGATGTGAATGTAAGCCATTTGACTATATCCACCGGTCCATTCTCACATTGTTTTTGCAGCTGTTTAATCAATTTGTCGACGTAAAGCTGGAGAATCGGCTCCTGCTCCCTCAATGCATTTTCCGAGAAGGCATGGGCTAGTAACCGTCGTTGTCGTGTATGCGTTTCGCGATCTGCTACCAGAATATTCTGTGCCCCGGTAGGTGTATGTAATCTGAATACGGGGTCTTTGGACATTTCCTCTTTCCGATGTCCGTAAATATCTTTCCACGCACTTTCATCTGTGTAGGATAGCTCGTTAGGCGAGATTCGCACCACGTGTCCGTATTGGATGTGCAGTTCAAGGAGGCGATAGGGGAGTCGGCCACGGTATTGATGGTAACACCACGGGAGACGGGAGATAGCCCATAGCTTTGGGCCAGCGAACCCTCGTAATGGGTGGAAAAGAAGATTGTAGATTGAGCGGGTTATTGGAAAGAGAATAAACTACGCGGAGGGTTAGAGTTGGATGGTTGAGAAGAAATGATTACATACAAGAATCGCAGCAGCGACTAGGGGTTTGGTAGGAGAAATAGAGATATTAGTGTAATCCATGATGAATCATTGATGTTTGCTTCGAGAGTGAATGACACTGGAAAGGGTTTAGAGAAGTGCGTGCTTGCTCTGTCCCAGTGAAACAAACATCAGACGTTATACTCTGGGACGTCCACCAAGTCAGACAAGCGCAGTTGTTAGAACAACCTTGCCTAGACATTTCTATCGTAATGACCATGGATACCATTACTGCTTACGATGAGACGGACCCTCAAACACTGCTTGTGGCATTCTCACTCGGTCCTCGGAATCCGAGATGCGCCCCCCTTCATCACGTCGCTGCATCAATCCCAGGACAGCCGCGAACTTTCCCAACTCTTGTACAGTGGAAATGATCGAAGTTGTATTTATTGAATGGAGTTATGAAATAGGAAATATCTTTCATTGCTTTAGAGTGGCGGGCAAAAAGACGCAACGGTATGAGTGAAGAATAATATGACCAAAACGAAATGATACGAAGGGACATCAATGTAATACGTCTTTAGAGATTGGCTTTAATTTTTAAATAAGAGCCCTTATGACTCAGAACGTGCATAGGGGCGAGGAGGAGGCAGCTTAGATATTTTGAGATACGAAGAATGGTTTCCCATGAGAATCGCATCATTAAACTAAGAGAGTTTTAGTGAATTGTTCCGCAGTATATCGCTCAAAGATGCAAACGTAAGCATTTATAAAGAAATGCTTACTTCATATGCAATGATGTAGCTTTATTCAAAATAAGTTTCCATTGCAATTTCCCTAGTCTATCATCACTAACCGAAACAACCATCTAACAACTTTCCAACAGACCTCTATCAGAAACAGGATATCAAATTCCTAAGTGCACCCATCAAACCCCCAAAAGCCTCTTCACGCCTCTCCCCAACTCTTCAACTCCCTCTCCCCTCTGCAGAATAGTATAATGATTCACACCCCTTAAAACACTAACCCTCACTCCTTCCCCAAGCAGCCCCTTCCACCCAGCCGCAGTAAAGTCCGTCCTATCACGGATCAACCATTTCATTTCTCTAGGGTCATCCTCCCTAATCTCCAATTTTTCCTTGCAGGATTTCTGAATTCCATCGCTGGCATAGAATATATGCGTTTGAGGAATCATCGTGCGGTTCGTAGGGGAAGCGACAGAAGCACGAGCTGATGTGGATGCAGTAGGAAATGGTTTAACATCATACGAATCCAACATCCGTAGAAACGCATTGAAATGATCTTTCAACCACGCTGGAGCTTTCTTTCCCCCTTCAATCCCAAACATGCCCATGCGATCTAAGAATTCGTAGAGGCGTTCATTGGGGTTTTCTAACCCTACGGGGTTAGGGGTGTCGATGAGAACTATTCGAGAGACTTGTTCCCCCAACTGTACTAACTGAACTGCACACTCATATGCTAGTATCCCACCTGCGCTCGCACCGCCTAGGTGGTATGGGCCGTGTGGTTGCCGACGGCGGATTTCGGCGATGAAGGGGGTCACGTAGCTCGGGAGAGATTCAGGGAGAGTGGATGGCGTTTTGAGCCATGGACAGTTGAGACCGTAGACTGTGAGGTTGGCTGGGGAGATGGGAGGGAGTAAGGCGTAGGTTGTTGCTGTGCCAGCGCCGTCGGGGAGTAGGAAGAGAGTTTTGGTAGATGTTTTGGGATGGCCTTGTAGCAGAACTGAGGAGGCTGGTGGGAAGGCGTCGCTGTGCGGGGAGTCAAGGAGTGAGGATTGGATGGATGTCTTTGAGGTTGATGATTTCGTCGCTTGTTGGTGAGAGCTTGGGGAAGCTTGTTCTGGAGTATCATTGCTGCGAATAATTCCAGCATTCCTTAATGCCAATTCAATATCTGTCAATGTTTCATTTGCAGAGAATAGATCGCTGGGTAGCTCTATTTCGAGCTGCTCAGAAAGCGTTCCCATAATCGTAAGTGAAAGCAGCGAATCAACCCCCAATTCAGCGAGTTGGGAGCTTGAGGATATGTCTGCAATAGCCGTACCCGTATCTTCTGAAATCACCTTCCGAATAATGGCCATGATATCTATATCGATATCACCATTGACAGATGTAGCGGCAGTCGAGTAACGATCTTCATCTTTCTCGATGGTACCACTGGTGGACGAGGATGTATCCTCTCCTTCGCCAAAGAGGAAATTGATAAGGGCCTTGGTTGATGGATATGTCATAAAAGCGGACGACGCAATATCAATCCTAAGTTCCTCTTGAATTCGACCAGCAATAGTGAGAGTGAGGAGTGAATCAACGCCTAGATCGTTGAAGTCAGCATCGAGATCCAGATCACCGTCGCTCATCTGCGCTTCCTCTGCTATGATTCTCATTACAGCTGCAGCTTTATCTGGCTGAGCTTGTGGGGACGCGCTATATGCTGCTTTGATCTTCGCCTTCTTCGCTGGAAGTATTGATGGGGTCTTTGGAGCTGGTGTACGTTTTTCTGGTGCTGGTCGAGCTTTACCACCGGGCAGGAGTTGATCCAAGACGGATCTATCGACTCCTTGGAACTACGACAGGTTAGCCCTGTATAAGACCTACAAATTGTGTATTAGCCAACTTACCTTAACACCTTCAAACACAGCAACGAGCTCCTGGTCCTGAAATATGTACGTATTGCCGACATACATGGTTCCACTCTCCAACTGCATGCGATTATATGTGGTGTATGTTTTCTCTCCCTGGATAGGTTTGCCACAGCGCATCGAGTCCCATCCGTGATTAATGAAGACTTGTTCCTTGGATGCGATGTTATCATTACCATTCATGATGAAGCCGGCAATATGCCCCAAACTATCAATCCAGCATGGATTCCAATCGAAACCCTGATCGTCAACCTGAAACTTGACTTGGGCTGTTGCCTCGAGGCATTCGCTGTCCAAAATGACTTCTTCCATGCCTTGATATTTCGGCGAATAGTCGACTAGACTGCTAAATAATTTATAAACAAGGCCCCGTTTCAATTTGTTGGCACTCCCAGTATCCGCCGAGCTGCGAAGGGACGAAATGCGTGAAGTGATTAGGTATGCATTCCGCTTCCATTCGTCAAGCCAGGTCTGCTTCTCAGTGATGCTCACTTTGCAGGTTGCATGGTCGGAGAGTTTCCGGGAGTTATCATCGACACTGAAGAAATTGAGAAGAACCTCCTTCTTTGACCAGTTTGCTTTAGCTGAGACTCGCAAAAGCTGTGAAGTGGCACCCGGTCGGAAAATCAAAGGTCGTTGCACATTCATTCCACCACAGTTCAGTCCAGTCCGATCGTTCAGCATCCCGTTAGATTCTAACATGTATTTGGAGATAGTGAGGGCCATGTCAGCATAGAGGGATGACGGGCAGAGCATGGCAGTGTTGACTTTATGTCCTGACAGAATAGGAGCAAGACGAGGATCATGAATATCCGATTCGGTGAGCAAAGTGGAAATATCAGTCGAGCTGTTCTCCTCCACCACCCGATGCACTGAGGAAGAAAGAGAGGGCGTTGATGCAACTGTAGGGCTTGGAGGGAAGGCGACTGGATCATCACCCTTGGTGAGACAGAAATTGTTCCGATATTGAATCCAATAATTCTTCAGATCCCATTGATACCTTGGAAGCGGGAGGACGTGCTGAGCAGCTTCAAAGCCTCGGTGGAACTCTTCCCATTGAATCTCGACGCCTGCTTGGTAAAGAGCTTCGATGGAAGTCATCAATGTCTTCCACGTGTCGCCGTCTTTTTTCAGGGTCGGTAGGGCGATTGTATTAGGGCTAATGGTTTCTTTGATTTTTGCAGAGCAGACAGGATGGGTGCCAATGTCAATCCAAATTGTGCTGTCACTTATAATTTTATCTTGGAGGGCAGCTTCTATTGCTCCGAGGAAGTTGACGGACTCCCGGGTTGCTCGGGCTAAATACGAACTGTTAAAAACTCCCTTCTCTTTTACAGTTTGAGATAATAATGGTGACAAGCATGGAATAATGGGTTGATGGAACTGTATCGTACTAGCCAATGCTTCAAATTCTGATAAGATCGGATCGACCTGAGCAGAGTGGAACGCGTAGGGAATATCAAGAGGGATTGCGTCAGAACCCTTGGACTTGATCGAGGCTGTCAAGCTCTGTATAGCTTCTTTGGATCCACTGGCAATGACGCTGCTCGGCGAGTTGATACAAGCGATGGTACAGTTGGATTTAGCTATATCGGCAGCGAAGGAGACCAGAGATCCTTTGATTGCGAGCATAGAATGGGTGGATGGGGTGCAGTGTTTGGCGATTAGTTGAGCTCGGGTACCAACAAGGTATATGGTATCGCTGGCGGACAAAACACTAGCGGCATGAAGAGCTGCATATTCGCCCAAGCTGTGGCCTATTACCGCGGATGGGGGACCAAGCCAAAGAGTCCATAAATGTGTTAGAGCCATCTGCACACAGGTTATAGCGAGGTGGATAAGAATGGGTTCAACGATCTCTACGTCGACCGCTTCTTCGGCAGTGATGACGGGCAAAAAGCTGGGAAACCCGTGGCGCTGCGCGATGCGGTCAAAGCGGACTATATCATGACGGAAGACATCAACATGAGCAAACAGTTCTCGTCCGATGCCGTTATACACAGTGCCTTGGCCAGTGAAGGTAAATGCGAGCTGTGGCGCCTGAGCCTTGATGCTCTTAATTGGAGTCTCTACACGATGTTGAAGGCCTGCCTTAATAGTGGCAATGTCTGTACCACTAATCAGAGCACGGAATTTGTGGTGCATTCGACGAGCGGTGGTGGTGTAAGAGAGCGCTGAAAGGGATATCTGGGGATTGCGATCGAGGTAGGTGATGAGTGCGACCAGATTGTGGTCGAATGCATTCGCTGTTCTAGCCGTCACAGCCACGGGCAGCACGGTACGAACATCTACAGGACAATGTTTAGATGACGGAAGGGATGGTGCATCCTGCAGCAAGAGTGCAGTATTTCCACCAGCAGCACTGAAGTTGTTCAAAAAGGAGACGCGGTTGTTCCCAGGACAGTCCTCCTGTCGCCAAGGGGTTTGTTTGAAGGCGATATGGACATTCCGCTCCGTCAAATCAACTGGGTAGTTGTGGTTGAGCTTGCCGTCGAGACGGTGAGGTGGAATTGCACTATGCTGCATCATCATTAGCACCTTGATTAGAGCTGTCACGCCCGATGCCGATTCGGAGTGGCCGAGGTTGGCCTTGATAGCACCCAAATGGAGTGGTCTTCCAGGCATTGTAGCAGTTCTGCGATGGTCCCATGCGAAGGCAGATAGAACGGAGCGCATCTCAGCCGCATCTCCTGCCTGCGTGCCAGTGCCGTGCATCTCGATATAGCTGACATCAGTCGGGTTGGTATTGGTTTGGCGGAGGATTCTCCTGAAGAGTGAGAGCTGATCGCCCTCGTGTGGCCGGGTGATAGACACTGTCTGTCCGCAGTGGTTAGTACTGCAGCCGGCGATGACACCGAAGATGGGATCGTGGTCTGCCACTGCATCCTCCAGTCTCTTCAGAATGACGGCCCCCACAGCGTCTGCGCGACAGTACCCGTCTGCGGCATCATCGAAGGGGTTGCAGTTACCTGTCGTCGTCAGGAAGTGGCCGCGATCCAAGCCCACAAAATTGTCCGGGTTAGTGAGTACATTCGTCCCCCCTGCAATGGCGGAGTCACAGTCGCCCTGCCATAGGTAGCTACACGCAGTAGATATGGCCGCAAAACTGGACGAGCATGCTGTGTCTACTGAGATGCTTGGACCTGAGAATCGGAAGACGTAGCTAATGCGTCCTGGTACAAAAGCTCGGTTACCGCCCGGGATGAAGTAGGTGTCGACGTCTTGTCCACTATTAACCTCTCGCCAATCGTCACTCGTTACTCCGAAGAAAACGCCAATACGGTCTCTCTGCGTGGACGGCGTACGATCTGGGACCAGTCCAGCCATTTCAATTGCTTCGTACGTCGCCATCAGTGCCAAACGCTGCGCTGGATCCGTGTTCTCTGCCTCACGGGGAGAGAGGTTGAAGAAGCGGGTATCAAAAACCCCTGGTTCGTTGATGAAGCACCCGTACTTGACACGCGTATGATTCTTCTTCTTTCCGCTGGCATCGTAGTGTGCCTCCCAATCAAACCGGTCTTCAGGGATTGTCCGCACTGTGTTACGTCCTGCGCAGAGCAGCTCCCAAAGCTCCTCATTTGATGCTGCCTCCGGGAAGCGCCCTGAGAAACCTACGATAGCAATTTTCGAGTCTTGAAACCTGCCCGGCGCTGCACTGGTGTGTTCCCTCTCTACCCTAGTATTCAACGCATTCGAGATACTGACACTAAGTTGTGAGTCTTTGTGCAGGGACGAGCAGACGAGCGAAGCAGCATTCGATGCAACAGGACACACCAAACACGAAGTTGGCGATGTGTCTCGTGCGAGATAGAAGGATAGTGCTGGACAAATCCTATCCCATCGCACCTGTTCACATAGTGTTTCCTGTACGGCCTGTCTTAGGAAGTCCCGAAAGTTTTCCGCTTTCATCAGAGCACCTGTTGCTGTTGATAATAATGGAATGTGAGGTGTATAACATTTTAACATCTCGTTTCTGAACTTGCCAAGAACCTCATCAACATCCTCACTTCTATTTAGATGAGAAGCGTGGTATGGGGTATGAATTGAAATAGGATGGGTTTTCAATCCATATGAATCCGAAAATTGTTTTAAAACCCAGGGAGGTCCACTGATGGTTACAGTAGACGGAGACACAGCGCTGAGATAAGGATTCAGGCTCCTTGGTAGTCGCTACGGAGCTTGGTCAGCCGCGTACACACTTGTCCTCTAGTATTTCACTCACTGTTTCTTCACCAAACTTTCGAAGAAGCTCCAACGCTTCAGTCTCTTTCATGCTGAGGATAAAGGACCATGACTGAGATTCATTGGATGTCGGCTGTTCAATGTCACGTTGCATCTTGAATGAGTGCAGACCTGTCCTAAACGCTGCAAGCACAGCCTCAATGCCAGCGGGAATCAATTCATTCATCGTGCGTGAACACGCGATGGCTGATGCGGCAAACGCACCCGTACATATACCGAGAAGATGTGTGGTAGAAGCATTGGGATATGAATCTGAACTGATTTAATAATAAGTGCCCAAACAACGAATATAAATTGATCTTTAGACGAAACGTACTTGATAAACCGACCAAGCTGATACACACAAAGCAATGCAAATCTCAAAGCTTGCTCACAAATCGTCCCATTGACATTGGCTAGCAGGTCCACTAGGTTCGTGAACCTGGGAAACCATTCTTGCTGGTCGGTAGGGAGCAAGACAAACTCTTGTCTAAAGGCCAAACCGACTTGATCAAAGAACGATTGCAACGGAGAATTACTTTTACAGTGTAACAACTGACGAAGGTCATCTTCAAAAACACAAGTAAGGTCACCGAATAGCAGTACGAGATGCTGTTGAGAGCTATCCTTGCTGATAGGTGGCATGAAGGGGGCAGATGAAACAACTGGTTCCATCATTGTTGAAAGAGAATAAGAATACTGATGTTTAATTTTATCGGGCTTTTCTTCCTTCCTTTCATATTTGTGTAATTAATACTCTCTTCTCAACGGCGATAATCCCTCCGTTTGAAACACTATATCATCGTCGATGAACGCATTTCCCAATCCCACGGTCACCCTCGCCCGAAATTGATTTGGAACTACTACGGACATTGCTTAGAGATCAGCACGTGGGGACCCCAGATTACAACGATGCACATTTTTGGCCAGGGTTCTGGAAGCCGAGCCCCGTTCGGTGAAACGAACATTACCCAATTCGTCCCGGAATCCGGGCAGCTTAATTAACACCTTCCCACTACAGTAACAAATTCGTTGATCTCACGTAGGTGGAGCTCTTCTAGAACCGAAGGAAAGACATCAGAGAAGACAGTGGAACCTCCGTCTGACAATACATAGCTCTATCCCCCTATCTGTGTCAGTGACCAATATCTATCACCAGCTTACGAAGCATTCTCCGCATCCTTGTCTTTTCACAATAAACTCCATTGCTAAACAATACGTCAACGATTCAAAATGACAAAAGCACAGAACCTCTTCGCCGTCACAATCTGCGGCAAACGCCGTGCCAACATGGACGAAGAGATATACCACAAATATATCAGCGAGACACATTCCAATCATCTCAAACACCTCCTCGTGTCAAAAAAAATTGTAGATTACACCATGGTACATTCTACCCATTCCATTTATTATCTTCTACCCTCAGCACTAGAGGAAATCTAACTCCCTAAACCAAATAGCAACACAACACGACAGCCCAAATGTCCCAAATATCAGAGCTCTTTCCCAATCTCCCATCAGTAAACCAGACTCACTTCGACTGCTTTGTTCAAATTGTGTTCAGAAATATAGATGATTATATCAGTGTGAAAAATGACCCTCATTATATGAGTGTTGTAAACCCGGACCATGGGAATTTTTCTGATGCCAGGGGGACAGTAATGAGTTTTGGGTGGTATGAGAAACATATCAAGGATGGTTTGTTGGTTGTGGAAAGTGAAAGCGAGGGTGAGGTGGACAGGAAGGAGAGAGCAGGGCATGGAGAGTGATGGATATTTCACATGAATGAGGAGGGCCGATGCGTATACGCAAGCCGATAATCAAGGATTTTGACATGTTCATGGTAGTGATGATGTAATCTGGGACTTCATTACTGCTGCTTTGGATATGGTGATTCAAAAGTGTGCCATCGGTTCTGATATTGAAGCCGTTTTCGGTAGATAGGTGTTTTATGTGAGGTTGAAGGATCTAGAATTGAAACATACCATGTGACCTCTGAACGATAGTCTATTGTGGTAGTTTCTAAGTCCAAGCTAGACAACTCGATTCCGATTCCAATTCTCATAGGTCCCAAACCCCGATCTTTGGAAATGAACGAATGTAGTTACATCCCGAAACCCCTCCGGATACCAAAGGTCCCGCTGGCCTTATACTCACATCAGGTTGCAATAGTGCCGGCCTTCATTCCCCTCGCAGCCTCCGCCTTCTTCAAACCCCCCTCA
This sequence comes from Rhytidhysteron rufulum CBS 306.38, assembly GCA_000467735.1. Classification (NCBI taxonomy): domain Eukaryota; kingdom Fungi; phylum Ascomycota; class Dothideomycetes; order Hysteriales; family Hysteriaceae; genus Rhytidhysteron; species Rhytidhysteron rufulum. The sequence continues at coordinate 4,128 of AJFL01000546.1, read as the reverse complement.
CGATCTACGTTCGTCTCGTACTTGTCGTGACCTTTCATTGGGCGAAAACCAACATTGAAAACAGGACTTTCCTTGACCTTTTCCCAATCATGAAGCATGATCCCGTTCTCAATCGAACACTTAACTTCTTCGGCACCACGAGGAACCATCTCATCTTCATATTCTGTCACGGCGGCAATAAGGGTTTTAGTTCCCGATACTGCGTCCTTGATTTGGGAAAATAGATGGTAGATGTCTGTAATGCAGTGATTGAGTCCTTGGCCACGATCTAAAATTATCAATATCAGTACATTGCATTAAATGTAAAGGCCGCGAATTGTATGAGAATCACTTACAAGGCGGCATAGGATGGGCAGCATCGCCACATAACGTCAATCTACCTTCCCTATTGTCCCACCTTTGTGTAATCCAATAACTGATATCTGCCTTATTCACCTGCGTACCCTCCGGGATCCACATGAAAGAACTACGAGCAGGTTCGGCCAACCCAGACGCTTTTTCCTTGATGATAGCCAAGCGTTCAGCATGACTTAGATCATGGTTTGCTTCACCTCTCCACGCCATTGCAAGATGGAAAATCCAAGTCTCTGGATGTTCGGGGCCATCTGGCATGCTTGAGATGGATTGAAAGGCGTGGAAGGAGCGTTGACTTAGTGCAAGAAATGAAGTGGGGAATTCCGAGCGAACATAACGAGCTTTTTCTGCGTCGCCATAGCATACTGTTAGGTTCATATGCCAGATAGGAAACGCGGTAGTGGCAGCCCTTTCAGGAGAGTCCAGAGCAATCTCTCTCGCAACGGAGCGGGTTCCATCTGCGCCAACAAGCAATGTCCCAGTTACGGAGGTTCCATCAGTGAAAAGCGCTGTGACGCTACCCTCATGATCACTGAACTCAATATCCCTAACGCGTTTCCCATACTGCACATCGATGCCCTCACCACACAATTTCCGCATCTTACTTCTCGGAACCCGTAGTCCGCGTTTGTATGGCACACCTGCAAGCATATCCCCAGTTTCGCCATGGATAATGGGGTAGTTGCCACCTGCATCGATTGGAATAGCTGGGTTACATGAGGCGGCTTCCATGTTTGCGTAAATATTTGGTGGAAGGAGGGTTTCGAGACGTTCGAGTGACCAGTGAATCGCCATTGTCCATTCGTTGGACCGGACGTTCAATGATGTATCCCTCTCGAAAATAGTGAAGGGGATACCTTCCTTTTTTAGAGATTGTGCGAGAATGAGACCGGTAATTCCTATGAAGTGTATATTAGCTTTTGGACTGGATGGCGGGGGCATGGAAAGGCTCACCGGCGCCTACTATGAGAATGTGGGGTTTCGTAGTGTGTGTTTGGGTTTCCATGTTGGAATGAATGGTGGTTCAGTATAGTGAATATGATTTCTTTTCAAGAATGATTTATAAGTATGGTCAATATTCAGCTTGTATTCGACTTCTTTTATTGAGGGTCTTTCTAGACACCAAGCTTTTAGATGTGATTTTATCGTCCGCCCCCCGCCTGCCGCTCCCGAGTCTGCATTCATCATGCTGGGAGTTCTACACATGCACCATTGGCGTCCGAAGTACAAAGGATGCTTATTTTGGCTATATGAGTGAGACATGTCGTACGCGGTGTTTGTAGTCCGAACGAAAACACTGGAGCGCCTCACGGCGGCCGAGGTCCGAGAGTGGCCGTAAACATCTAATCCCTCACCATTTTCGGTTGTAATCCCCCGGGGAATATGATAGCCATTCCGTTCAATAAGAAATGTTCACTCGAAAGCACTACATGGTGCGAGCGAACATCAAAATGGTTGGATGTGGTCACGTGAAATACCTTACCTCAACAACCCAGTGATATCCAAGTTAAGCCACCAATACAATCAGTTTGGATATTAGGATCACTTTAATAAATAATAACAAAAGATTAATGTATTACTTGCCTCATACCAAATTTACTTGCCCTGATCTGAGGCAGCATCTTGCTTCATAAGTCTCCCATCACATTTAGACATATTGCTCGGCAAATAAGATCATCAGAAGCTAGGTTTCCTAAACGCCAACGCCATCACCGTTCTTGTATACCTTTCGTAGCTTAACCATGGATGTTGATTGATCAAGCTCAACAAGCACTTTCCTAGCTTCCCGTTCCATCGTAGCCTTCATGTTCAAGGCTCCAGAGTTCATAACACCGTCAGGACCATGGAAGATGTAGGACAGGGGTGATGCTTTTCATAATGGAGCTTGGTGCTTTACATTGAGATGAATCGTCCAAGCCAGCAATACCAATGTGTCACATGCAAGCGTGGCAGGCAAGGTATCCAAGCCCAATCCACCTCCAGGCACGTTGCATAATGTGAGACAATACCAGTAGCCGGCTTGCTGTAATTCTTCTCGCCGTTCTATCGGATGTAGGTTGTTAGAGCATCTGCCACGTTACTCATGATATCAGAAATTCCCTCGAAGCTGTTGCGATTGTAGATATGCCTTAGTATATCTGGTCCTCCGAGCCATGCCACAGATGTATTAACGTTGGGTCCGCGAACATTGTACCTTGTTAATGTACCATTGAAAAACGACCGTAATGCGGTGTGTTTGAACGCAATCAAAAATCCCTGGTGGACGAGATATATGCAATTACGCTCAAGCGATGACTCCAGGAAGGAGGGAAGCTGAGGAACACTGGAGTCGAAGTTGTTGGTCCTGTATGGGAGCCATCGAGTCTGAGGAAGTCCGTCTCCCGCTAATTTCAATTGCTTACATTCTTCGTCTGAAATGCAACGTGTGTCAATCAGTCCCACATGGTCAGATACTGTCAATGTTCCGTTCATGAAAATGGTATTCGGAAACCCCCAAAGAATGTGAGCATGATCTATCATGGTTTCGTTCAGGTCACCAGCAGAAACCGTAGCCTTATGTGCTTGGACACAGGCGTCGAAGTGGCAGGATGCTACTCCGTATCCCCTGCATCTCCATGTGTTGTTAGTGGTAGGATCCTCACATCCAGTAATGAGCTGGCGGGTGTTTGGGTCTAGTTTGGGTTTTGAATAGTCGGTTTGGCCCATGATAATCTCGAAAAAGCTTCCATTTTGATTCGTGGCGTCGTTGTCTTCGACGGCAGCCATTTTCAACAAGTTCAATTCTTGAGCATCTTCGTCGGGTCTAGAGCTCATTGACAGGCCACTCAGGAGTGTTGATTTATAGTTGCAATGACCTTCAGTGCAATCCTCGCTCAGTATAAGTTGATCATATATGTCGATGCAATCACTGCAATAGCCAAGGGTGCTGTATTCGGTTTCATATGTGCAGTTGCCTGTCGAGCGCTGGAAATTGAGCTCTGAGGATTTTGAATATATCCCAGAAGTCAACGCCCAAAGCGGTCCTGGTGGAGGGATTGCGCCCGTGAGACCTGCATGCGTACGAAAAGGCCACATATTGAACACACTAGGCCTTAGAATGGTCGCATTCTTGATCTTTGAGGCATAGATTCAGAGCAATCGGTATAGCGAACTTGTTGGATGAACGGATCGATGGCGATGGCGGAAATTGTGATAATAGCCCCAAGAACGGTGACAGGCTGTCTGAATCCGATTTTCCACATCCATTGTAGAGATCCCCATACACCACGCCCTGCGTTATCGAACCTTTGAGTATCGATGATTGGGTGCTCCTTCTGAAACCAGATCCACCGCGTCTGGCTGATAGTTGATGTAGCAAAAAATAACATAGCCGCTTTGAAAAGCACGGCGTAGATCGAAAGCCAGGCATTGATACTGATTCGCCATTGTGGTTTAGGTGTGCCTTGGTATGGGTATGTGGTGCCGATGATGGCAAATAGAAGTGATATGAAAAGTAAACTTGCCCAAAGCTCCTTTGACCACCATGGAGCTCTTGAGTTAGACTTCTCCTGCTCTTTCCATTAGGTTCCACTGGAAGCCCGTTGTTTGCCTGCTCGACTCGACTCAGGTCCGACGAAAATGTAGAAGCTCGATCTTCACTCGTTAGCTTTCCATACGATGCATTGCCTATTAGAGCGGTGTAGGAATCTCCACCTAAAGACTGCGATTCCCCCGGTCCGTCCTGTGTTTCACGGGAAATTAGGCTTGTGAAGCAGGCAGGTATGCAGAGAGACG